>CAJQZM010033580.1:5510-18213 GCA_907164665.1 Colias nastes
CTCCCATACATTTTATTTCCCATACATTTTGTATTCATAGCAGATTTTCGAAGTGACGTCCTCATTGTGCAATACAATGAGGAGCTCTATTTACAGTTTCGAAATG
The DNA here is from genome assembly GCA_907164665.1 of Colias nastes. Taxonomy (NCBI): domain Eukaryota; kingdom Metazoa; phylum Arthropoda; class Insecta; order Lepidoptera; family Pieridae; genus Colias; species Colias nastes. The sequence goes on from CAJQZM010033580.1 coordinate 5,617, forward strand.
AACTTCCCTTCAAACTTGCGAAGTAATTGAAGCAGAAAACCAAAAAAAGAAAGAAAAAGCTAAAATCTTTCATATTAAATGTACATGGGATAGTCATATCTCATACTAAATGTATGGGAGGGTTTCAAGTGAATTTTTTAGATATTTCTCGTTTTATTTTTAAAAATTTATTATGGCTATTTTACTCATTAGGTTAAGTACTTTCAATATCAGATTAAAGTTTTTTGATATCTGTAATAGTTACGGAATAATCGCCTGTGCACACTTAACGATTACACCCTGTATACTGGGCTTACGAATTTATAATGCTATCATGTTGAATAAGTTTTCTTGCAAATAAAAATACAAATTTTATGCCGTGCTATTTAGTGCACACACTTAAAAGTGCAAGTAATAAAAACGTAATTATATCTCGCATTAAGCCTTTTCATCAGGCCATACATATAGCGTTAGCATTTACACGGGAATGAAACACATTTGAAAAGCTTGCACAATTGTATGTTTTATGCAACTGTAAGTTCCGACAAGTCACTTCGTATAGAATGCAGTTCTTCATAACCTGACAACAAAAACTGTGTAGAGAGATGTGCATGTAATACGTTATGTAACCAAAAAACTAAGACACGACTGCATTTGCCTCGCGTGGTTTAGATCTGGTTGACCCAAATTATAAAGACGCACAATGAATTTAAACACTATACAAGAAACTTGTGGTTTTGTGAAAAGACAAATGAGATAAAAAAAGCATGTATTAAATAACATTATTTACAGTATGCTCGTATCAATATGCTCGTTAAAAATTTAATTGGTGTTTTAACTGGATACCGAAATTATAAACGCTTAATTGAAATGTAAATAATAACATATTAATTAGGTTAGTTTTCTGTTTGATCGTAATGGAATGCATAATTAAGCGGTTATTGGCAAAGCGTCACTAGTGGTTTCCAAAATGTAGCTAGCTCACTGGTTCAAACAGATTATTTAGTATTTAGAACTATATTTAATTTCATTTCCACTGACGCTAAGAGAAACGTTAATTCTGTATTTTGTGAGCTTAATAAAAATTTATTTTATTTATTTCCAAGTAGCTTCAAGTACCCTCTTTACAAAAATAGTCAGGCAAAGAAAATACTAAATGTAACATTTTACAGCAACTTAAATGCAAAAAATGATGAACGCTGTAAATTCTCACTTTTACTAAAAGTCAGATTAATTGATTACTAGGACAGTTTTTATCTTGGTGCGACGGAAAAGAAATCCTCGTTGTCACTGATTTGAATGCAGCTTTCTTGATATTAAAAGTACTAGAGATTAAAATATTTATTGCGTTTTATTTATACACAAATTGCGGGACAACAATGATGAATATTTACTCATTTAGATGGAATTAATTTCTTTACTACGAATGTTGATTCATTGTAATTTGGAAACTTTAATTAAAAAAAAATGTGTGCGTGTACTAGTGTACACTCGTAAGAAGTGAAACTTCTTTATAACCTTATTTTTCAAAAAATAATTTACTATATGCAACTTGACAGAAATACGTCGAATCACGCGTGGTAGGGATAAGAACAAGATGGCGCGTAACGGAAAAATGTCACGCGTAACGAAAAAATGTTACACTAAATTTTTTCCAACCCCGATAAAGAAGTTTCACTTCAAAAACAATTGAAAATATTTATGAATAGAAAAGTTTTTAGAACGACAATTTTTGTTCTCTTACCGAGAATAATATTATAAAATTTGTAATTGGACAATACAATAAAAATAAATATTCGATTAAAATATACACGTTTTGCGCATAATATAAACATGTTCAACATCGCAGTGTATTTATGAATAATCCGAACATTTCCGAATACATTAATCACAAAACAAACAAGATTCAAAATTTACAGCCATTTTTAATTAAATCACAACAATGATATACGATGCAACCGAGCGTGGTCTAAGCGTGTATAGATCAAAATGTAATTTCCTTAGTTACAAACTGTAGCCTAGTTTACGGCTCTCAACGTCTTAGTTGTGTCTCGAGAATCCTCAACGAGCCCCAAGTGGGTGTGATATGGCCCTTTCACTCGTTTCCAAATGTCGCTTTGTTTTTGAACTGCTATTCTCACATCTATTTTAGGTCATCTATGTGACAATTTGCCTATGCAGTTCTTTAATTGTTATGGTACTTGTTGTCACATTTCAAACTGAATAACAAATTTCTATAATTTAACAAAATTTATATCACACCTTGTACTACTATAAAATCTATACTAATATTATAAAGCTGAAGAGTTTGTTTGTTTGTTTGAACGCGCTAATCTCAGGAACTACTGGTCCGATTTGAAAAATTCTTTCGGTGTTAGATAGCCCATTTATTGAGGAAGGCTATAAGCTATATATCATCACGCTAAGACCAACAGGAGCGGAGCAATGCGGGTAAAACCGCGGAGCACAGCTAGTATAGAGGTAATATAATGTATAATTCTGTTTTCAACGCGCATCTTGCACAAATGTCTAATGTTTTTAATGTAGAGTTAGGTTACTTTATACTTTCTGAAAGACTATTTTCGTTCATCAAACGCGGTACAGAAATGTATATCGTAATGTGAATACCTTTTTCAATATCAACTTTATACGTACATAGGTTTCAAATTTTGCTAATTTTGGCAAAGCTTACTTAAAGTCCACTTTACATTAGACGGCATAGAAGTGCAGTTTTGCATTCATTTACCTTCGTAAAGAGCTTTTTGTGAAATGATTTATTTCTCGTCTTGTCATAGTCCGGTTGTTTTACAAATCTGCATCGTTAATTCTGGACATAGGAAAATTTTAATTAATAAAATTTTTATCCTTAAATTTTAATTACATTTTTTTTGTCTATATTAATATGTTTATTATGTCTATATTACAACGAAGCATTTGTTGGTAAAACTTCTCTAATTATAATTTATGTTTTATTTAAATCTTTAAGTTCAATACATTCGTTTTTGTTAAAAGATTATTTATCAAAGGAAAAAGTGCTAAAAGGTGCACAGTTTTCCAACGCATTTCAACGTACACTCCTTTGTTATCCGAACCGTCTCTGGACACGTACTTTAGCTCATAAAGAAGTTTATTAGATAAGTCAAAGCCCATTGCTCTAGCTCAATTTGCTTTACGACTGAGTTATAGTATTATTTAAAAAAAATTGTATCTGTAATAAACATACTTTGTTCTTTTTTTTAAATTGAATATATTTTGTGTCTGTTTCTTTAAGATATGATTTACGAAGTGCTCTATCTATTACATAATATTCATATTTATATACACTTAACTAGAAATATTTTATACTTAAGTACTTTAGGAATCGTAAGAAAAATTTATGAAACTATTTGACCTTTTCGTACCGCTCCCTTGATCGGCGAAGTTTTAGAATTTTACCTTTCCGACCTTTACACGTTCCTCATATTGCATTCCTTTACTTCTCAAGATATCGCGCCTTAATGCCAGACATTTCGGAACTCCATGGAATTCTTAAGTATGTATCTATACTAATATTATAAAGAGTTTGTTTGTTTGGAACCACGGGTCCGACTAGATAAATTATTTCACTGGAAGATAGTCTATAAGCTACATAATATCAAGCATATGCGGGTAAAACCGCGGGGAAAAACTAGTAGTAGATTAACATGTGCGTATGAGAGTAATTTATGTGTACAGACAATTGTTCAAAACAGTTGTTACAACAAAAACAGTGTTCCACAGTTAGATAATATTATGTTACCCATAACTGTTTGGAACACTGCGGAAGCCGGAAACATTGGTTGATTGGAAAAAGAAATACTTTTCGAGTGTAGTATGTTTATTTCTTTGATACACTCAGTAAATGTCTATCGATTTTAGCTTGAAAGGAAGGTGTTATATAATAAGATCTTATGTATTATGAAATTGTCAATCGGAAATATCAAAATTGTGTGACATTAAAAGGTAGTTAAATGACGGTATTTTTTTTCTTCATCGCCTGAAGCGGGGTAGCTAAATAGATATCAGAATTACAATGACCATTTAAAGACGTAAGTAAGGCAACAATTTTTCACACAGTCAAGATTTTTCGTTCGTACCATTATTTTCCAACTATTGCTTACTCATATACTTATTCTTGGTATACTTTCCAAAACTATCATAATTAACGGGATTACAATGTTTTTTTTATACACAATTCATTTACCCCTAATGTTCTACTTACCGCATTCTTCGTATACTTCTCCAAGCTACGCAGCGCTTGCTCGAAGTAGTCCTCTCCGTACGCGCCCTTCTGTTCGTCACTCAGCCGCTTCCACATGTCGCGCGCTTGTTCCAGAAGCTTCTCTTCGTTGAGCCACGCGCTGCCTGTTGTGTATTCGCCTGCTGCTACTACCACCTGGATTGGAAATTTTAGTTTTTGATTTGTATTATTTAATCGTTTAAGCGTGTTAGTATTGTATTTTTTAATGAGTGATGTTTTAATATAAGGATATGATAATTAAGATATTTTCACTGGGTTTGGGGCAAATCAATTTCAAGGATGCGCTCTGTGCCTTGCCGAATTATCAATTTGCTTTTTTTGGCTTTCATCGGGAATGGCATGAAAGACTTTACCGCCAGCATCTTATAAATACTTACCACTGTACCAATACGACTATTTACAGACGCGAAATAAATTAGTTTCGCTTTATAAAATGAATACAAAAACAATAAGAGGACAGGGCATGTGTACGCCCTTGATTTTCTTCAGAAGCGCTTGGTGCCTAGTTAGAAAGAGATTATTTTCAAACTCAATTAAGCATCTATATTCTATAACTTACTTTTTGAACGTACCGCCGCGCTATTGCCTCGTGAACTGTGACGTACTTTATAGAATCAACGATAAAATGGTTTTTATAAAAATATTTATTTGTACGTTAATTTATATCACGTATAGTCGAATTTTTATCCGTCAATTAATTATAAAGAGTGATCATGAAAAATTAATTAATTTTTCAGACATATTTTTCTTAATTAGCCCACCTAAAAATGATTCTTCTTTTACTTATAGTTATGAAAAGAATAGCTTATTATCCAAGTTTTTATTGATTTACATAGTTTAAATTACATGTAAAAAGCTATGCTCAAGGCTTCGTTCGCGACACAAATTAGAATTCCAGACAGCTTTTGATGTCAGCTGAAACGCTTTGATATTCTGAATAATATCTAACTTTCTTAAAGATGGATGGTATCAAAGAACAAAGTCTTTGCTAAGTCACCATATACACAAAATGTATTTAACCACTTGACATACACACATAAAATAAATTACATTTTCCGAGCCAGTCCAATGAAGTTCATATTTTTAATACTAGATGTATTATATGAGTCATAATATTACACACGAATATCATTAACAGTACTGTTTACAGAAATAACAACTTCAAAGCGTATTAATTAATTTTGCGAATAATTTGATCATTTTATACGTTTCTGCTTCGAGCAAACCACACCTTCGTTAAATAAAATTCAGTTATTTACATTGCTTTGTTATAAAGGAAACCGAATTAAAATAATGTATTAATATTATTTACGAAAATAAAATGAAACATTTGTGTCGCTTATCGTATTCAGTTATACGTTCAATAACTATCTGTTCCTCTAATGAGATTAATTATATTTGAAAGCAGGTTTTTGCTTTGTTAATGTTCATCACAAAGCGATAGTTTTCATAACAATTTTTATATATAATATTTAAGACGAGAATATGCTTGTCATGATGAAAATAAATTATAAGAGCACTGAAGCTTAGAAAGCTTTTTGTTATTGATCACAATAAAGGTAGAGAGAAATTTGAAATGACCTCAAAATAGCTATTATCCTAGACAAAGTCAAGGATACTTTAAACTAAAACGTAACTTTAAAATAAGAGATAGATTTTACCAAACCAAGCAGTATTTTAGACCGTTTATAAATTTATTATTTAAATAGCAACTTCAAGGGAAACACTGAGAAATTGGCTTTTTAAAAATGTAACCGATAAAATATTTTAGAGATTTTACTTGTCTGAACTTTTATTTATCTGACTTATAAACGAAAAATTATTCATAATCACCAAACCATTTTGGTTCTGGCTATTTGTGATTTGTAATTCTACGTTGCTTTTTATACGATTTTAATTAATAATGAAATTTTACGATTAAAAGTATAAAATTTAAAATTTCTATTCTACCACGCAAGAAATCCTGCTAAAAGAATTAATTTTTAATAATTTAACCATTCTCAAAATGAGGGCGCTCTAAATATAAGTCGCGAACATGATACCAAGTAGGGACATTAAACTTTTAATATGCCTCTCATTAGAACTAGACTTAACCTAGTTACAAGACAATGAAGCCGGATCGAGCGTTATAATGTTACATATTTATTACTAAATTAAGTAGTCATTTGTATTTCATTTGTGTAAAACGAAAGGAACTAGTTAGAGCGACTTTGGTGTTATTTTAGTGAATAATAAATACAGGACACACATAGTTGTAATAGCAAAAGTTTTATCACATATAAATATGGTTTATTCTATGTATCATGTGATAAAGTTTATATTTTCGTTTTGTAGTTCTATCGGTCGAACAGTAATGAAATTGCTAAAGCTCGGTCACTCGTAGATATGCCTGATTGCCTCTCGCTTTTCTCATAAATGCACGAGAGCCAATCCATGATTTATGCCTCGTTTGCAATTTATTTATTCGGCATATTTCTATTGATTTATATTTTCTAGCGTGTATTATTTTAGAACAGCGTTATATGCACATAATATAGATTCAGGAAAGCGTTAAAACTTTGATGAATGCATAAAATAGAAAATATTAGTAAGTACTTCAGTATTATTATAATGTTCAAATCTAAATCAATGATTTCTAATAATTATACTGTTAATTATATGTATAGTTAACTGTATACACGTGATAAAGAATGTATAAAAAGAAGCGAATATAACGCGTCAAAAGAATATAAATGAATCGTTTGAATAGGCGACGATCGCCAATGATAACTGAAAAAAAAAATCAAGAAGCGGTCATAAAATTAGTCTGAACTCGGTATAAAAGAGATGAATAGGTAATCGTATCTGGATTAATTCTAATGAAAGCAAACACTACAAACCTCTTTCATAATGAAAAGGAACGAGCTATTCAAGGGAATGTAATTTACGAAGTTTTATAATCGAATTTGTACCATTAATTAAGTCGGAACTTCGTTCGCGGTATAAATTTGGTTTAGGTGCAAGACGCTCATTAGTTTCGTCTAAAATTCTTCCCGATAGTGCCTTTAACGAGGTTCACCCATTTCGTGTGCGACCCACAAAATTTTAAAGTTATAACTCAGATTATTTGCAACATAAGTCTTCATTATTAAACTTTAAGTAACGTACGCTTCAAGGTACCAAGGGGTTAACGGTCAAAGTCGAAAACACATAATTTGGTACTCTTTGAATCTTTACATAATAATTTTATTAAGGGATACAGTTTATCAATGCTTTATGTTTCATAATAGTAATTTTTCAGGATATAAAGTAATTTTTCTTTATAATCCCACAGGTCCTGCATCTTTCGCCAGGAAGGATGTATGAACAAAATGATATCCTTATGATTTCTCATTATTTTACACTGTTACTAGATCATTAGGTGCCTAATGTTGGAAAGAACGAAAACGAAGATTTATGTTCTATTCATTATAAAAATTAAATATTTAGATGATTTTGGGTCGTAAGAATGTTTCAAAAGGCCTGAAACGTGCTTCGACTAAGTGCCTGATATCATGTGATAGACGTGATGCATACCTTACAAAGGAAAAGGTATTTCATACATATTTAACATTATCTTACCTGAATCAGTATAATATAAAAATGTGGTTATATATAGTATTTATTGTTTTATTTTAACGCCATTTGTCTATCTATTTAACCACTGAAACGATTTGGCTGAAATTTGGTTCAAAGATAGTTTGGAATCTGAGAAAGGATAGGTTTTATCTCGGAAATCCCATGCGAATTATGCGGGTTTTCCCATTACTCTGCGGGTGGAAAGTTATAACTACACATGCGCGGCCAGCGACAGCAACTTGCACGCCGTACACTGGCGCCGCCACGTGCATCACGATGCGGGAACCACCCGCCACAACAACCTTCTGTCACAACCCGGACACTCCATACAAAATTGGAGAACACCCGATGTATCGAATCGAAATACATCCGTAAACAGCACAGCAATATTTTTTGTATACTTCGAAAAACGATAATCACAAATCAAAAATGTACACAATTTGATCAGCGTAATCTTCGCTGCGTATCGTCCTTGCGATAAGTGGCTAGCCATATTACTCGTGATCGTGCGGGATGAGGTAAGTGTTTTCTTTTGGCGGGAGGCGAAGAGTGTCCGTTCTGTCTATTAAGTATTCTGTTCTTCTGTATAACACACGGGCTACTCACCACATCTACGCCACGCGGCTTCAGCTCCCTGCGCAGGCACGCCGCCATCGCGTCGAGCGCGGCCAGCGACGCCGCGTGCACGCCGCGCACCGGCGCCGCCACGTGCGTCAGGATTGACGATGCGAGAACCACGCGCCCGCGCGCTCTGCGTACGAGAGGTAGCATCACTTGGACGAGACGAGCCGGGCCTGGACATGAGTGTTAAGTATATCAGCCCCTATTTGTTCCCACTGAATATAAGTTTAGGCCATAATCAAGGAGGCTCGTCAAATGAGACAATTTAATTAATTGCAATTATTTAATTAATTTACACTACGTATACTTAAATCATGTACCGTTCGAAAATTATTGCGTCGAAACATTTTTATATTACTAAATGGCAGTAGTAGTAGATCAGAAAGTCTAAACTTTCGCCGACTTTTCCGCCAATGCAAGAATTTCCTATTATTTCTGAAATCAATACCAATATGAATCTGAAGAGTGTATATTTAAAAAGCTGTTCCAGGTCATGTAACTTAATTTACTGTTTCCATAAGGAACTTATTGCAATTATTCACACTTTGCTAAAATATAATACGTCCACTTAAATGAGTATGACATAAAATTATAGCAAGTTGCTGGAAACAAAGTAATACATAGCTGAGACAAAGAGTAATGAGACTTCTAATTCTTGCAAATGTTTTAAAGGAAATATCAAGATTTCATTGTTACAGATAAAGAGAACAATGTGAACTCGGAAAATATCTCATTAGTTAATATTTAACGTAATTATTAAAGCCTACACGGAATTAAATATGCATAGCTTCATGTTTTGCATGGCATCAGAATTAAGTTGTGTTCGGTACAATACATGGTGATTACATTTATTTTAGGAGAATCCTTAATGAGCTATTTGAAAATTACAATCGTATGAAATTTTAATCTAAAAGTTAAAAGTCTAAGTAATTACGACGAGAAGGATAATAATTCAGTTTGAAACTTTCAGTATTATATGACAATCACTCGATGGGCTGGGAAGTAGCATTCAGCTCATCTACAAGGGCAAAAACTTTTTAAATTAATAAGTGGAATATAGCCTTGGGTTGATAATATAGATAGGTATACCTATCTGCTTTTAAATATTTTGGTAAAGTAAACAATTTTCTTAAAATTTAATTTAATCTCAAATATGTACTTTTAATCAGAAAAAGAATGGTTAGAAAAACATTATCGAATGTGAAGTCATGGTCATAATTAATCACTATCACTACATAGTATAAAACAAAGTCGCTTTCTCTGTCCCTATGTCCCTTTGTACGCTTAAATCTTTGAAACTACGCAACGGATTTTGATGCGGTTTTTTTTAATAGATAGAGTGATTCAAGAGGAAGGTTTATATGTATAATAACATCCATTAAATAGTGAAGAAGTACTGTTATTTTTGAGGTTTCTAATGTGATGTCGTAAATAATTACATTTTTTCCGCTTACATTGCAAACGCAGGCTGAACCCTACGAGTTTTATCAAAATAATGTACTAAGTATTGTACACATTGAAAAGGTCTACAGAAAAGTCCGCGATGGTATATGTCTATCTCTTATGGATAACCCACAATAACTTTTTTTTGTCTTTACTTTTTACGACAAATAATGCTTAATTTTCGAAGCGATTATAACCAATAGAGCATTAATCCTTAACCAATTAAATATCTTGAATACATTGTTCATTTAATATAGATCTATATGGCCCTTTACACCGTATGATTTAAGTGAATATTTTGGAAGATATTACAGATTTAAAAATTGCGGGACGTAGCGTTTGCGGCGGTACCGGCCGGCCGCCATTGCACCCGTGCGAAGCCGGGGCGGGTCGCTAGTTATATTATAAAATTTTGACAAAAATATGATACGATGTTACGTATCATCACAAAAAAATAAAATACTCATACGAGCAACGTAAGCAGAAATTTTTAATTTCCAACTTCCAAACTTTCAGGCTTCAGGCTCGCGGCTTATTAAAAAGTTAGCCCGGATCTGAATTAACACGTTTAATTAACCTCAACTCACAATATGAGCACATTTTTTATAAAATAGTAATGTGTAATAGTGCAATCTGTATAAGAATACTGAATAGTGTAAATCCCTGAATAAAATGTACCAACTTTTATGTTACACTGAATATTCTTTATTATTTTTTACATAGGTAGGTACTAGATTTATTTTCACTCATAATAATTTGTAGGTTCTTAAGATCTATACTTAATATTATAAAGCTGAAGAGTTTGTTTGTTTGTTTGTTTGAACGCGCTAATTTTTGGAACTACTGGTCCGATTTGAAAAATTCTTTCGGTTTTAGATAGCCCATTTATCGAAGAAGGCTATATAGGCTATAGATATATCATTACGCTAAGACCAACAGGAGCAGAGCTACGAAAGTGAAACCGCGAAGCGCAGCTTAATTGATAAAAAAACTACAAGTAATTATTTTTGTCATAACATTCATGGATGTGAATTTACGATGTTATGAAATAAACTAAAATAATATTTCAAATAATCTAACCGGCAAAATCTGATGTTGAGAAAATTGGTTTATATTATCATTTTACTAGCTTCCGTTCGAACCTTCCAATCGGATGAATAATATATTTCACGATATTATTTCCGTTGAAAAAATATGTTACGTTCATGTTACGTTATACATCGAAGCGTGAAAGGAAGAATATAAATTATTTTATTTATATATGAATCTCATTATCTGCAGCATCTTGTATATTGATCGTAGTATGAAACAGTTTATGGGTAATTTATACTTTTTATCGTAAAAAGATAACGACCTAAAATATTTGCAATAAGGCACAAGAATCTCAACTCCAAAGAAAATTCGAGCGGCCTAGACGAGATAAAAGGGTAAATGTAGACGACGTTTCAATGCGATAAAAGTAAGAAAGGATTTAGTACTAAAGGATAAGAGTAAGATTCGTATATTTCCAAGTATTTTGAAGTCTCTTCTACAATAAATACGTAGACATAGACCTTACTAAAAATTCGCGCTGTAATATTATTTAAAAAGCCGTAATAATATTCAGCCAGCCAAATACTTCGTTTCGGCAAAATGCCAAATTCCGCTTATTCATTTCAAAACTATGCTAAATTGAGAATGTGGATATAAAAATTGAAATATTGGCTTATGAGATGTTAAGAAATCGATACAAATAATATGGAATATGTTACATGTAATATAAATATTGTAAGCCATATTCCTTCGTTTGTTGGCTTTTGTTGGGTACAGAACTAAGTTGAAGTTATAAACGCGAAAGAAACTGCCGATTCACGCCTGAATATCTGGATTGCTTTTAATGAATTTTTTTTTAATTATTCATATAATAAAATTTTAAAGAAGCAAAATATTTAAGGAAACGGCTGTCGCAGTAAGAAGAAAAGGCTAGTATTTGTGATAAACTAAATCCCAGCCTATAAGGCATTTATCTTTTACAAAAAGAAAATTAGGAATCATTATTAGAACATTTTCTTTCAGATTGGGTTATGCTCGGACCGCATTAATCTTACCCGCACGTAGTCTAAGCTCAACATTAAACGCGTGAGAAATTTACTATCTTCTGGTGTCTATGTAAGTTTGAGATTTTTTTTTTCTCTTGTCTTTTCACCGTTTAATTTATATATCATCGTGTCTTACAATTTATTATATTATAATTAATGAGCTGAAGTCCGCGGAGCTACGTTTTTGTGTACCGGGTAAAAAATGTTAATTTAGTATAAATGTGAGTATAAGCATCATCCAAACATGATCACACAGATCCCTACCATTCTCACCAACCTTACGTTCATAACAAGATTAAAAACTTGTGGCACTCGGGGACTGCCGCGGTAAAGCTATTGCATGCTATGCCTTCAAGCCACACCTCCGTGCCCGTCGGAGTGGGGAGCGTGAGGTTTTTTCGTTACGGAATTTCTGGATTCGGTCCCCGCGCTCAAGGCCCGCGATAGAAGCTATGCAATAGCTTAAAACTTTTCATTCAAATTTTATACACTCAGTATTATTTACTACTGCTACTAGCGATTTGTGTTGATCATAATATCATACTTTAAGCTCCGGCTTATCAAGTTTGTGCCAAATGAATTCATTTCATTTATTTCACG
>CAJQZM010033581.1:0-11331 GCA_907164665.1 Colias nastes
GGACATAGGGACAGAGAAAGCGACTTTGTTTTATACTATGTAGTGATTCACAGTTTTTCTGTAGTGTATTTAGTATCAGCATTGCACCCGTGCGAAGCCGGGGCGGGTCGCTAGTAAATTATATACTAAAACCTTCCTCATAAATTACTCTATCTATTAAAAAAACCGCATTAAAGTCAGTTGCGTAGTTTTAAAGATTTAAGCATACAAAGGACATAGAGACAGAGAAAGCGACTTTGTTTTATACTATGTAGTTAAGTTATAAATAAATTAATAATATAAACCAATTTTTTTAAATCTAGAATAACAATTATTAATTTTGTATGCAACATATTGTTATTCTGTACCTAAATCTAAAATTTTAGTCAAAACTCGGAATATAATATGTATGTATTTAAATGTTTGCATGCCTGGTTGTTGCAGTTAGTTTGAAGAATCATATTTGTTATAGAATAAAAGATAATATTTTTATGTTTTCCAAAATTTCAGACGATTTTACCAAATTTCACTCAACTTTCCTATACATGATTAGTCTATATTCTATACTAATATTATAAAGCTGAAGAGTTTGTTTGTTTGTTTGAACGCGCTAATCTCGGGAACTACTGGTCATATTTGAATAATTCTTTCGGTGTTAGATAGCTCATTTATCGAGGAAGGCTATAGGCTATATTATAATTATTATATCATCACGCTATGACCAACAGCAGTGGAGCCACAGGGGTGAAACCGCGCGGGGCAGCTAGTAAACTTATGAAATGAATATTCATTATTTTATATACATAAAGCATAGTTTGTTACAATGTAAAATATGGTTGAGACATCGAATTATATTATTAATGTCAATGGGCGGCTTTATCACTCGTGAACGATTTCTTCCAAGCAACCCCAAAACTCGTACTAAACAGACAAAACTAAATAGGTAGTTTATCAAATCATCATCTTCAAATAATTAATGTTTCCAAGCCATATCTCTACCTATTCACGTGTCCTTCTTCTAATCAATACATGAATCTATCTATAAAGATATATTTTCTTTCACCCACGAATCAATTTCGCTATAATAAGCCGAACATGTACGGTCTGATAAAAGATAGCAATGTTGTCTGCATTCTTAACACGGCCAAGTAATTTGGCGCAAGGAAATCGTATCAGCCCTGCTTCCTTCCTTGGCGTTCAGAGATGGTTACTGGGTTTTATAAGGAAAATACACTTTTGTAAGTATTGATGTATTATATTTTGATTGGAAGCATATTTTTGAAGTGAAACTTCTTTATCGGGGTTGGAAAAAAAATTTGTGTAACATTTTTTCGTTACGCGTGACATTTTTCCGTTACGCGCCATCTTGTTTTTATCCCTACCACGCGTGATTGACGTATTTCTGTAAAGTTGCATATAGTAAATTATTTTTTGAAAAATAAGGTCATTTTTATTTTTATTTATTTATTTATACTATAAATACTGTCAGATTATAATCAGGCAAGATTGTAAATTGTCCACATATTGTATACTCTACTAATTTTCGAAAAATCTATGCACATAATTTGTTTAAAAAATTATGAATGAAACAGCTTGTGAGCATGGATGGACATTAAAACAAGAACTGTTGAACAGATATGCGTGAAATTTCGCACAGGGATGTTTTTATTCTTTTGTCCAGGAACAATTATAAGTTTCCAATTATAGCAATTTTATATTTAAGTTAGCTTTAGTTTAAAAAAATGTCGATTTAAAGTAATCATTACATGGAGAGTAATCATTACAAACATAATTTGACTGACCGGTTGACTTGGTTGGTAGTGGACCCGCCTTCAAAGCCAGAGGTCGTGGTTTCGATTATTTCCGGGGCAAATATTTGTGTGATGAACATAGATGTTTGCTCTGTGTCTGGGTGTTAATTATCTATATAAGTATTTATTTAAAATTATATATACATGTATGTTTATCAGCCATCTGGTTTCCATAACACAAGCGAAAGCTTAGTATGGGATCAGATCGTGCCGTGTGTGAAAATTGTCCTGAAATATTTATTTATATTTACTAGCCCGTGGTACCTACATGTTTAAACTATCCTATCTCTCAAGTTGGATCGAACTGCACATGGTGTGCGAATTTTATTATAATCGGTTAAGTGGTTTAGGAGTCCATTGAGGACAAACATTGTGACACGAGATTTATATATATATTAAGATTTATTTAATATACATAGAATGGATGTGCACAATAAAACACCCCTATATTTTTATAGAACTCTCTCTCCAAGTCCCCGTATACGAACGTTCCCTTGCAGATTTATATTCCAACCACAGAGTCAGGAGTAGGCAAAAATACCTGAACCAGTGTGGTCTAATGCATTTAAACTTAAGGAAAGATATCTCGAGAATGATAAAATATCCATGACGCCGGTATAATAAACATGACTTTTGCGACATGTGTTTTAGGGTAAAATTTCAGGGTTTAAATCCGTTTAAAATGTATTTTTAACGGATTTAAAACGCGATTTACTGATTAAGCTTATTTATGATTAAGCTTATATTAAGTTAAGCTTTGAAAGCAATAATTTCACGTTGAAGTTGAAATTACATAGAGTATGAGAATGTGCAATAAAATGAATATATTTTATTATCTCTAAAGCAAAGAACAAGATGTTTTGGTAAAATAAACAAAAGCAACTTCAATTTCATCTACACATATTTTTCTATAATAATTTACTCATAACATAATTATAAAAATATTATTAAAATATTTACCGAGAAATGAAGTCATTTCATAAACACGGTAAATGAAATATTTCTCAAACAGATTTCTAATGTACTGAAAAAAAGTAAGAATTATTTAATTGGCAATTTTCCCGCTCGAACGGTACCATTTGCTTTTATAAATTTAATTTAGCGGAAAACGCACAAAAGGCGGTCAGCCAGGAATCACTATATCTATTTCGAAGCGTTCAAACATAACCTTCAAGGGAAAATATACGGTAGTGTATTGTGAAATAAACAGCTGCTTAAAAAAAGAGAAACAATATGCATTTTTTTATTATCTGTATAGAAAGCCAGAGATTTTCACTACGTATGTTCATCCTACTAATATTATAAATGCGAAAGTTTGTGAGGATGTGTGTGTGTGTGTGTTTGTTACTCTTTCACGCAAATTCTACTGAACCGATTACAATGAAATTTAGCACACATATAGAGGGTAACTTGAATTAACACATAGCATAGGTTTTAACCCGGAAATCCCACGGGAACGGGAACTATGCCGGTTTTCCTTTAAAAACGCGGGCGAAGCCGCGGGCGGAAATCTAGTTTAGAATAATAAAGGTGGGTTATTAGGAATACTTCGTGACAGGTTCTATTACGTGGTATAATACGCTAAACTTACATCAAACAAGCGAATGCTTATATAACTAACCCCACTATGTCATTTTTTTTTAGTGTAAACAGGCGTATTTAGTTGTTTTTAGTGCGTTCGAAAATAAGAATATTTTCGAAAAGATTCTATGTAAGTAATGTTTTAATACTGAACAACACTGAATACAAATTTTCGTTTACACTTAAGCATCACGAAAGAATGCTCTTGCTCTAGCGCTACCTCTGTTCGTTTGATGTAAATGCACCGTAAGACGAATGTATAACTAAGACTGCGTAAAAAAATAGAAAATAAATAAATTTTACTTTCAACAGTAAAGGATTTTAAGAGTTGTGAAATTCCCTTAATTAAAGAAGTAAAGGATTTTGAATAACGGTCTACCATACACTAGGTGTGAAAACAGCCGCGTTTAAAACCCAACTAAGTCCCGTACATTCGCTATCTTATAGGCGACATTTTCCACATTTACTGGTCCAGATTGACACACCACCAAACAATCGGTAGATCCGTTTTAATCTGGGCAATAAATTTCTTTTATCTCCCAAGACGTTTCGCAAAAAAGGGAATTTCTTTTGGAAAACGAGCTTGTTTGCCGATTAACTTCACTTGCAATAGCGTAAGGTGATACTTAATTTTCACAATAAAATAGCCTTTTTGGCTATTGTTTTAGTTGTGAAAATCGCGTGGGTTAATTTTGAGATATGCGCGGTAGGTTGTATTGTTTAATGAAATACTGTTTTTCTTGGTTACCATCTGAGGCTTAAATTTATGTACATTTCTACTAAATAAACTGATTTATTTTAACTATTGTCTCGTTTCATTTTACTTCATACAAGTCTATATTGAACACGTCTGTTTTAATTTGTGAAAATTTGCCCGTTTTATTAAATGCAATGAACTAATTTATTACTTAATGAATAAGAGACTCATAGCTCATAGACCAGTCCAACACACACACACGCATACATTACCTAGACACTCACGCACACTACCAAAACTAAACAGTTCAAAATTCTCTTCCAAGTATTATTAATTATCTAGTATTAACCATTTTACTATCAATTTATCCCACAATAAATTATGTTAAAATATCTTCAAGAGGAAAATAATATAATTTGTTATACAAGATTTCTATCTGTCTCTATCAGTATCAGTACTTCTGTACTGTAATTATCAAACCAAATGAACGTTTAGTCTAAAGTTACAGTAATTTGGTTTAAAGTTAGTAGTTAATTTCTTAGGCAGAAAATAGAAAGCTGTTTCATCCATGGATACCTACTAATTTTATAGTTAATGTTCGTTCAATTATTTTGTATGGATTTATGGATGTTTGTTCTTCAATCACGCAAGAACTACTGAACAGATCTGAATAAAATTTGGTACAAAGATAGATTACAATCTGGCTTTGCACGTAGGCAAGACCCGTGTCTTTACACGAGTGAAATCGCAGGCCTTAGCTAGCAATATCGAAATTATTAATACTGACAATTATTTAAAAAGTAAATATGAAACTTATGCTAAATAACGGTAATAATTGTTTAAAAAATTCCCATTATTCTTCTCGTATGAAATATTTGAACTCGAATTAAAAATTGAAAATATTTTCGCAACAATAATCCAATTTATTCACGGTAACGAATTTGCATTTAAATTGAAATCGTATCTGTCTATTGGAAAACATTTTGTTTTCATAATTATTTTAAATGTACGGTATTTTTATTTTTGGGTATTGGATATTTAAGGTTGCGTATTTCTGGTGTAAACAAATATAATTGAAGTAAGAGATTTATAAGTAATTACTCGTCAAGGACTTTATTATGTTAAATTATTAATGTATTTTAAGCTATTGCATAGCTTCTATCGCGGGCCTTGAGCGCGGGGACCGAATCGAGAAATTCCGTAACGAAAAAACCTCACGCTCCCCACTCCGACGGGCTCGGAGGTGTGGCTTGAAGGCATGCTATGCAATAGCTTTACCACGGCAGTCCCCGAGTGCCACACGTCTTTTTTTTTTTTAACTGAAACAAATCAGTTTTTAAAGCTGTTAAAAAATTAAACACTTCAGCTGGGAAAATCTTAGATACGTACATGAAATTATAACCATACTTAATCACAATTGTTTATCAGTAATTATTACACGATTTACATAATATTTTTATTTTACTTACGATAAACGTAATGTTACATACTATAAACGTATCTACAATAAATAATAATGCGTGCATGTGTAGAGCTTTTACCTTAAAAAAACTTTTATATAAGGAACTCTACCTTAAGAATCAAAGTCACAATATCACTATCTTCTATTGCCATAAATTAAAAACCAAAAGCATCAAAACACACAAAAAACCGCACAACAAAATCCAAACAAACCAACACATTGTTCGTTAACTCAACAAAAATCTGAACATAAAAGATGGGTGCTAAAATTTCCCTTTACCAAATCGTTAGCACTGCAGTTTCACATCTACGTAATAGTGTCATCAATGCAAGGTACCTGCTATTAGTGGGGTATAGTTTAATGATTTTACTTCTTCGTGCTGGATTTAAAGGTTAGAAAACAGATAATGATAAAATTAGGTTCTAGTGACGAAATTTTAGTGGACCATGTTTTAGACTTAGGTGGTAGATTTACTTGAACTAATTGATAGGAGGAACAAATGAATATAAAAGTTCATCTTATGTACAGAAATAAAAAAATAACAAAAGCTATAGGGAATTTCCGAAAATTGGTGCTCCATCTGCTTTGCAAATTTTATACACCTACAGGACTTTCGATATGATCATCTGGACATGTAATTACATCATCATCATCATCATCATCATCATCATCAAGCATCATCATCATTTACATCGCTACAGTTATTCCTTGACGGACATGTCAAGGAATAACTGTAACGATTTTCAAAACTACACGATTTATTTCCGCTAATTTAACAAATTTTCTCGGACTACATTCTAAGATACTACAGTTACTCAATACATCGTCGTCACCTTTTATGAGTATTTTATATCAACGTCTTTTTATTTTTATACCTACTTATTCCGTTTCCGCAACATAATATTATTTTTGTAACTCCTTTACCAACCCATTAATATATTCCATAATATAAAAAGGAGACAACTTTATATCACCCTACCCGATCCTTACGATTAAGAATAATACAAATAAAAAAGACATTCAACCCTATTCAAATGGCTTCCAAAGCCATGCGAATATTCTTACGACTCATAAATAAATAAAATATACCAAACATCAAATGTGGACCATAAATAATTCTGAGATTGTCCCGGGTAAAGTCGGTTTGATACCACCTGTGGCATCCGGGATGACCGGGCCCGGATTCGACCGGATTACCCGGATAAATAAGATCCCAGGTAAACAATGTACGTAAGTTATGTAAAATGGACTGCTGTTTATTTTGCTTTTTGCATACAATTATAGATTTACTGGATGACCAGGTAAACGTTCTGCCAGGACATTTTTATCACGTAGATCTACTGAATATACACAAATTTCATTCCAAACTGTCAGGCCATTTCGGAGAAGTTAAATGAGAAGAATGAAGAAAAATTATAATTTTATTTTTATGGATGTTAGGTTAGGTACCTTAGGTAGTATTTTTACTTACGTGAATTCACCGTATCGGCTATCGCTTTACAGTCGTTCTACTTACATATTTCGAGCCCTTCAACTTTTTAAATATGTAGTTTCAATTACTATTTACAAATATATATTATTATGTAATAAAACTAACCTAATAGAAGCTTCTCTCTATAAATCAAAATGCATCCATTAACATCATTGGAAACGCAGAACTAAAACAGACAGTCAGAATTCTGTAATTATAAATAATAGAAAATAAAATATAAAGCAATACGGCAATTGTAAATAAATCAATAATTGAAACAGGTGTAATAGATATCTACCTTAATCCATTTAACGTCATAAATCTATCTCTTTATCTAGGATCAGTAGAAATTTGAACCCTCCATAAGAGCTTAGCGTACCCTTTCATGTATTGCGTTATACATTTGATTAATCTGCATTGTAATTAGAAAACAATGTATTATCATACGCAGAGAAAATACAAAAAAGAATAGCGAATTAATGTAATAAATGATTCGGAATGTTTGTATGAATATGAAAAAAAATGAAATCAACCGATTTCTCTGAAATTTTGCAACTAATTTATGACTGAAAAAATTCATATTATATCTATTAAAGAAATAAAAATAATAATCACTGTCTCAAGTATTTAACAAAATTGTAAGACAAGGATACATATTCAAGTCCAAAGACGCTTTTTAACATACACAACTCAAAGAAATATAAGCAAGCATAATCTCAATAATTTCATTAAACACCAAATAATATCAACAAATACAGCTCATCTAATCCATATCAACAATCCATCCATTTCGATCAAACCATATTGTCTCAAAGCAGTTTTATATCCAGTGCGCAAAAGTGACAGCGCTATACAGATCGTCTAGCGCCATCACTTTCGCACACTGGGAATAATACTGCTTTGGTAAGATGGAATTGGTAAATAGGAATGACAAAATTGTCGTATTCGAAACGAAACCGGACCATCCCAATTTACATAATAGCACCCCACTTCATTAGGTTAGGGTCTATGTTATGAGACATAGCGGATACTTTTATTATTATACTAGCTGCGCTCCGCGATTCCACCCGAGTGGCTCCGCTCTTGTTGGTCTTAGCGTGATGATATATAGCCTATGGCCTTCTTCGAAGAATGGGCTATCTAACACTGAAATAATTTTCAAATCAGACCAGAAGTTCCTGAGATTAGCGCGTTCAAACAAACAAACTCTTCAGCTTTATTAGTATAGATTTATTACATTTATAAGGTATTTTGTAACAGCAGTTAGTGGAGAATTCTAATGGTATAAAAATTTTGTTTTAAGTATAAAGCTGAAGAGTTTGTTTGTTTATTTGAATGCGCTAACCTCAGGAATTTTTGCACCGATTTTAAAAACTATTAGTATCTATGTATTTATTTATATGTACGTAATCTCTGAGAGCTACATGGACCACGGACAAGGCCGGGGCAGTTATTAGTATATGGTATAATTATTTTATATTTCTTTTATCTCTTTTTACCTTTTAAACTCTAGTTTTTTTGAAGCAAGTAAAGCCACATGAAAATAGAATTTAAATTAATCATCATACATTTCAAATATATTACATCAATTAGGTACTAAAAATATGTTTTGTATACCATTTCGCCTATAACATGGACCATTTTTGAAGACCTTCCATCTATTTGTAAGAGTGGTTCTTACATATAAGGATAACATCAAAGACCTCCAAAAGCAGACTATGAGTAATTTGTTAAGTGTAATGATAATGTCTCCATTCGTAATATGCAGGGAATATTTACTTTTTCTTGATGTTAATAGATCTTGACTTAATTGTAGCATAAAGTAATATAAATTGTAGGGGCAGTCGAATAATTTCTATGTTGTATATTAAGTATGTTCAAAATCTTTTCGCACAATATCAACATTAATAAAAATCTACATAACAGAAAACAAAATCATAAGCTTAATTTTGAAGCCAGATTTTTTGTATATAAACCTTAAACTTATAGTATCTTTGAAAATATAGATTTTTTCAATCTTCACTATCACTATCCTTGTATAAACAAAGTCACTTTCTCTGTCCCTATGTCCCAATGTATGCTATGTATCTTTAAAACTACGCAACCGATATTGATGCGGTTTTTTAATAGATAGAGTGATTCAAGAGGAAGGTTTTATTATATATATATTTTATTAGGTTTCAGACAAAGCGGGCAAAGCCGCGGGTGGAAGGTAAAAGGTTAGATAGTAATAAATAAACGAAAAGATCATAATATATAGTCACCATTATATTATACATTATATTATATTATATTATATTGTATAATCTCAGTTAATACAAGAACCACGCCTCTTTGAATTATACGAACGAAATTCTAGACCATAACTTACACATAATAAATGTCAAATCATAAATGGCGTGAAATAATAATTCAATTTCGCATTTTATTAGTTAGTGCAGTTATGATAAATGATTGGTTGACCGCCGCGCAGTAAGTGAAAATTAATGTAAACACATTTTAATATGTTATATTGCAATAAAATAATTTAACCGTGTGCCTATCAGCGTTTATCATTAATTAATGGCTTTAGGTAGATTTTAGTAATAAACTGAGTTAATATTATTCGAAAAATTTATAAAAAAAATATTGGGAAAACATAAAAGTATGGTATTGAAGCTTCATTTCAGTGACCGATTTTCTTTACAACCAAATAAGTAAAGAGTAAATGAGATATATCAACAAATTAATAAAACTTCATTTTAATTCGCACAACAAAAATATGTCTCATTGCTTTTTGTATGTTTTGTTTAATGAGATGACAATAATTATGTCAGCAATAAAACTATAGAAATATAGATTATTTTGTTTCCTTTCTACCTAGGGTAGAGTTGAACAAATGTAACGTCTTACATATTATTATATTATACTACCTAATGGAATTTCTTTACAGAATAAAGCCTTACTAAAAATAAAATTTTTGGCAATTTTTTACTGGGAATCGAACCTTGAACAAGTACCATGGCTAGGTTCAAAACCCCAGTTTCAAACCAACAAAATAAAAAAAATAAATATCTTCCTAGCCACGATACCCCATAACATTTTAGTAATTTACCATCTTAAAAAATAGTTTCGTTTTGTAGATAACACATCCGATATTCCCAAAAGGAGGCTCAAAGGGTCTAACCTTTTGAGGAAACCCTTTACTTGTCAACTCGACCACTTTGTTAAAGTATATGGCTCTAAATGTTAAATATTAACTAAAGAAATGGAAATAATATATTATTCTCATACTAATAAACATTTCCGTCTTTTTGCCATGTTGGTTAAGAAAAGTAACTATAATGGAACTTTACCTCATTCAATATGGCGCCATAAATTTGTCATTTCAATTTGAAAATTTTCTATACCAATTTCATTATTAAGATATGTATGTAGTTCAAAAGTAAGGATATTCGATGAGATGGAAATAAAACACTTTTCAATCGTTTGAAACATTTATTTATTACATTAATTATAAAAATATAGTTACCAGTCGAACACTCTACAGGAAGCGATGTTACATTCGATATATTAAATTCTTTAAAATAGTCTTATATATAATACAGAAAATATACGAACTATTGTAATACTGCATATATAAAATAATAAATAATACTGCTTATAAATACAACTAAACAGAAAACTTCTGAAATCAATCTTCCCGTTCGAAATTTGAACTGTGTCAAGAGATAAAATCGATATTACAAAATATATATCTTACATAGTGTATCTTCAGCAATAATAAATATAATATTTCATGAAAATTACGACAGTTTCCGCAAGTTCCCAAAGAAATATAGGTTGTTTCCTCTCAAATGCACAAAATAATGTATGGAGTAAGGTATAGGACATCAGCGTATTAAACGGGAACCACCTGAAATTAAAACATGTATTTATTTAATTATGTTTCATATATTATGAGTGCTAATAATCGAGTTCAAATTGATAACACGACGATGATAGAGCTACAAGTAATAATAATATTTACTACTACCAGCTAAGTTTTCATACTTATTAAAACATAAAAAGTAAACACTGTGTGTGGTATAAAAACAGTATAATTATAGTACTACTACTACTGATAATTCTACTACGACTACGTCTGCTTGTGCTAGGTGTTTTTTTGACAAATAAATAAATGACAAATTCTACTCTCCAATAAATACACGCACAGACGCGCACACAGAAACACGCATTCACATACACTCACGCACATTTACCCCATACCCACACACATGGTCCATTGAAAAGTTACATTTGGGACGGCCGCCATCTTGAAAATAGCGGTTGATATGGTTTTTACGATATA
>CAJQZM010033581.1:11731-28802 GCA_907164665.1 Colias nastes
AAAAAACGCAAGGTTAGGGCTAAAAAATGTAACATTTCAATGGATCAACACGGTCTCTTCAAATTACACATCTTCTATAACCCAAACATTTCAAAAGTCCACATTCACACATACATTTCGTACCTTATACACCTATTAAATTCGGCCGCGTACAACTTGGCCCGTCTCCCCGGAGGCCACCCGTTTGTCACTGTCTCCTCTTTCTGTGTTATGATTTGAACAATTCCCAAATAGAGATCCCGTCTCCGAGCGTCATTTAGTTTTCTTGTTTAAGTTTTTACACTATTTTAATGTTGAGATTTTCTGGGATGCTTGTTCTTTGCAGTTGTCTGGTTTTGAATTTAGTTAATATGTGTAAAAATTATTACTTATTAAGAAAAATAATTGTAGCTTACTTCAAATATAAAAGCTATTAATTTGGCTTTAGATATCTTATTTTGCAGATAAAGTATGAACATCCATTTTATACTTTGTCTTTAATCGAAAAATTTGAAATATTGTTATGTAAAAAAATCTGTTTTTAGTACATTCTCTCTTGTATATTTCCTATGTGATAAAAATAATAATTCATACTATAATGAACTTCAATAAAAATGCTTCCTTTTTAAGTCTACGAAGGAATTAGAAAGCCAATTATTTTCTTATACTTTATTTGACACTGGACTGATATATACATAAACCATATAATATACTTGTTATCAACACATATTATAACCTACTTATAGCTTTTAGACGTAAGTATAACTTTATATTAATTGTTTGTTGGATATTCTAGATATTATCCAGAATTTTAAATCGAACTTAAGATTAATAGAGACCATTCATTTCGAACTAATAATAATCAAGTGTTTTGACATGAAAATAAATAAATTATTACATTTCATTGTAAAATAATCAAAATTTTCAGTCATTTATGAACATTTTTTTTTCAACATAATAGACATAACTTTTTTATTAATTCAAATTGAAACCCAACACACTTGACCATCCACGAATAATACCGTAGCAAGATTAATTTTGCCTTACAGTATAGTATAGTGTAGTTAATGAAATTCCTTTTTAGCTTTAGTTTATTCATCCCAATAGTAGTAGAGCAGAAATAAAATTAGTACGAAGTTGTAAAAGTGCAACACTGTCATCGTTAGACGTTATTCCCGGAGTCATAGTCGAGTTCTAGTGTAATGTTTTAGATGGTGTGTGGTGTAAGTTATGAGAAACTTCTTTAGTCCCGTTGAGAGTAAAATTTCAAGGTCGCGTCATGGCAGTACTGTGCTGTCATCGAGTAAGGCGACGATTTTGGGATAATTGAATCTTGCCAAAGAAGTTTCACTTCTGACACGTGTGCACACAGATTAAATTGACAGAAAGACATAAAAAGAGGTTAGGGTACAGTAGGCGGTCTTATCGCTCATGAGCGATTTCTTCCAAATAACCAAAAGGCTAAGGAGAGTTACTTACACACATACCAATTTATGCATTTACTAGCTGTCTCAGCAAACGTTGTTCTGCCTTACTCTTATCATTAAGGGGGATGAAAAATAGATACACACAAAGTTTCATGAGAATCGATCAAGCCGTTTCAGTTAAATATTAGATACTTATTTGAAATAGACAGATAATAATATACAAACAAAAAGTAATGGTATATACTTTGCGCAATTAATTCGTTTATTAAATACAGTACCTACGTAACAGTTTATGAATTGTACCACACTTCATTACTATAGTCAAGCCATACTGCCCGCATGGGTAGGAATGTAACTCACTCCTCAAATTGTTGCTATGTGATAATTTTGGTAGTTTAATCGTATGTTAACATATTCTTAAGTATGAAATTCAAATTTAGATGTAAAATTGTAGATGTAAAGTTGTAAAATTTATGTAAAAGACGTTGTACTAACGTCATGTCTGGTTAATCTGGATTATGTATATTATATAGGAATGTTTGGAGTACGTCAAATTGTAATATTGTTCATGATTATTTCAGAATGTGCTAGAATATGATAGCTTTGTTACTCTATATGTTTTATAAAAAGTGTTTAGAATAACTATAACTGTTTATAGATACTTTTCACCCCTCTATAGGCTTAATTTCAATGAATTAATGCATGCAGCATCAAATAAAGTATGTTGTAAACACAATCGAAGGAAGCATGTTACCAATAAATAAATATGCTCATGGGCGGCGTCGAACTTACAAAAAGTGAGTCACCAGCTCTTTTGTTGGAATTTACATAAAATAAATATGTCTATATGTCAGTCAGTCATTCATCCCTTTTTTAAATAGAGCTTTTATTTATAGGCACTAATATTATAAATAAATAAATAACAATAAAGCTGAAGAGTTTGTTTGTTTGAACGAGCTAATTCCAGGAACTACTGCTCTGATTTTAAATTATTTCGGTGTTAGGTAGCCCATTTATCGAAGGCTTATCCATACTAATATTATAAATGCGAAAGTAACTCTGTCTGTCTGTCTGTCTGTTACTCAATCACGCCTAAACTACTGAACCAATTTGCATGAAATTTGGTATGGAGATATTTTGATACCCGAGAAAGGACATAGGCTACCTTTTATTGCGAAATATGTACCACGGCCGAAGCCGGGGCGGGCCACTATATAAAAATAATTTTGATTTTCGTACATGTCAATCATTAGTTGTCAATCCTGTCAAATACGGTTGAATACGGTCAAAATATTGTTTGACATTCATGCGTTCAAAAATGTATTTTGTGTAAAATAATTAAAAAATAAAAAGGGTGAATAAACTATTGTCTGTATTTTTTTTAAATCAATAATTATTGAAAAGTGCAATTAAAGCAGATACATAAAAATTCCTCAAATATTTGTGTTTACGCGTGCTTTCAGAAATTGATAAGGTATTTTCGGTGAGGAAACTAACCAAGAAGGATAGTTCGATTAATTATTTAAAAAAAA
Organism: Colias nastes; assembly: GCA_907164665.1. Lineage (NCBI taxonomy): Eukaryota > Metazoa > Arthropoda > Insecta > Lepidoptera > Pieridae > Colias > Colias nastes. The sequence goes on from CAJQZM010033581.1 coordinate 14,670, forward strand.
ATCTCTAAAAATGTAAAAATTCTGACAACTATTTGTCGCGATTTCGTCGACTGCTTCAACAATATTGCGTTGAAATAATATTATAACGTTAAAATTGAAACGGAGGCCCTGGCTCATTCGATTGAACCAAGCTAAATTGCGTTTTGAAGATTACATCCATTTACGCGATGCAATTAGCACAGAGAAGAAGATGCAGAAAATATTGGGCTATTTAGGTGCTTAGGTGCTATTTTACCGGCGACATACACAGGTAGCCCAAGTCATACGCATGAATATGCGCAAGATGCAATAACATATGTTCGTCATTATGGTCGGCCTGGATCTATTCATTACATTTACATGAAATCCAAAATGGATGGAAATTATTCTACTGCTGCGTCCCGGACAATTATCAAGTGATCGGCTCGACATTACCACACGTGTTTTCAAGCAATGAGTTACATTAAAGCAACACATCTTTCGGATTATTCAATGATGGATGTATTCAATCGATCCAGACCGACATTATGTTGTAATCACGAATATGATTGATGGACCGTGTGGCACCATCAACCGCCAATCACCATGCATGGTTGATAGCGAGTGTTCCAAAAGGAATCCACGAAAATTTACTGTAGAAACTATCACAGGCAACAAGATGATAGTGGTAGAACTATCATAACTAAAGTGAAAGGAAACGATTTCGTGGTCGACACCAGTTAAAGAATGAAAAGAGTTAATCCGAATGAATCCCAGGCTGCAAAACGTAGTTTAATTCGATAATTTTTCTCTGGCACGTGTATGAAGTAATCAAGTATCTAATTATTGTTTTTTTTTTTATTCTTTTTCCTATACCTATGTGTTATTCATCGAAATAAAATGCTGTTATTTATCTTTATTTATTTTGTATCATTGTATTCCATTCATCAAAGCCTAAATTAGTTCCAAGCCCAAAGGTAACACGACATTCATTGACTGGGCGGTACGAAGTTCGCCGGGCCAGCTAGAAAAAATTAAAATTAAAAAAAAATTCAATAAAAATGTAAAAAATTAAAATTATTTGTTGCGATTTCGTCGACTGCGTCAACAATATTGCGTAGCTATAAACAAGTTAAATTGCGTTTTGAAGATTGCATCTATTTACGCCATGCAATTAGCACAGAAGAAGATGCAGAAAATGTTGGTCTATTGTTTATTTTACCGGCGACATACACAGGTAGCCCAAGTGAATATGTGCAAGATGCAATGACATAATAATATGTTCGTCATTATGGTCGGCCAGATCTATTCATTACATTTATATGTAATCCGAAATGGATGGAAATTATTCAACTGTTGCTTCCCGGACAAATATCAAGTGATCGGCACGTCATCACCACACGTGTTTTCGTGTTTAGAAAAAAATCCGATCACTGATGAGTTACATTAAAGGAACACATCTTTGGGATTATTCAATGATGGATGTATTCAATCGAATGACGAAAATCTGGCTTGCAGCATGCACACATTTTAATTTGGTTAGTCGAAAGAATAAAATATATGAGTGTGCGGGGATTGCTAATCCTAAAACCGATCCAGACCGACATGACGTTTTTATCACGAATATGATTCATGGACCGTGTGAAACCATCAACCAACAAACACCATGCATGGTTGACAGCGAGTGTACCAAAAGGTATCCACGAAAATTGATGGCAAAGACCATCACAAGCAACGATGGTTACCCACTGTATCAGCGTCGATCGCCTAATGATAATGGTAGAATTATTATCACAACTAAAGTGAAACGAAACGATGGCGTGGTCGATAACAGTTAAAGAATGAAAAGAGTTAATCCATGCTGCACAGCTTATTAAAATTCAATCATTTTTCTCTGAGACGTGTTTGAAGTAATAAATTAAAATACTATCATCTACTATACATATCAATCCATATAAATATTTATTTTGTATCATTGTATTACGTTCATCAAAGCCTAAATTAGTTCAGCTAAAAGGTAACACAACATTCATTGACAGGGCGGTACAAAGTTCGCCGGGACAGCTAGTAGGCTATATATCATCACGCTAAGACCAACAGGAGCGGAGTAATGCGAGTAAAACCGCGGGACACAGCTAGTGTACGTATAAATTTTGTAGTCAAGATTAGAAGTCTCAAGACTTTTTCATAAATCAAAGCGACAAACATCTGATGCATTTAGCTCTACTTTCAGTATATTTTTGCTAGTTTCCGAGTAAAGGAAAATCAGAAAAGTGTCGACCTTTTTGCATACATAATGCTGAGGATACTTTCTTCATTTGCAACTTGCAATATTACGAATGCTTAAGTTTAAAATGCAAACTCGTATTTTATATAAAATCGCTTGAACATATTTCTCTGAAGTTTTGTATATTGAAGATGTTTTATGTCATAAAATTGTTTAGTGTTCTCTCGTAGTTTATTTTACGCAATTTTTCGTGTAAATATTTATTCTGTTATGATTCTCGGAAGTGTTTTGAATTGTGTATCTATTCGTGCGTAAATTTATGTGTAAATGTTTCATATATTGTACAGATGACTAAATCGTAGGTACGCTAAACGTATTTTATTAATTAATGTCAGCACTCCTTACTAATTCTATTAAGTACTTAATTATTCTAAATTTGATAGTATGTCTTTCTTTCATGACGCAACGTTAGGATATTGTAGTATACTTTTTGTGTTTGGAGATAGTTAGGAGGCTAGAAAGTGACACAGACTACTTTTTATTTCGGGGACATCTAATTCCCATGGCAATTTCTTTTGACCACGCAGGTCACCTTGGCTTAAAATTGAAGAGAATAATTCGCATTTAAAAGTCGTTAAAATGATTAATTTCTCAATAGAAATATTTGCATTACCTACCTACTATAATTCTACTAAGTCAATATCAAATTATTACCAATCTAAATCCATAAAACACTCAACACTAGAAACAATAAAATTACAAAAGTAAATTAGAAATCTAAAACTGCATAATATGTGCACGACCGGCGGAATAAATCGTTTTAATTCCACGTAAGTAATTCCGAGCCATGAATTAACGTATAAGACAATTGTTCTTTCCTTCTATATAAATCTGTCAAACTATAAGTACGTTGGCAACGGTCCAAGAGTGAACTTTTAACATCAGTTAATCTAACGCGGGTTTTGGCGGGGTTTCAATATTATTTTTTTTAATTTTGGCGCTTTTACAAAATAAAATCGTGCACCTTAATTGTTGTGACCCAAATTGGTGTCTTAATCGGCGGTGGATAATTAGAATGTAAACAGGGTTTTGTTTTTGATATATTTTGATGGTTTGTTATGAGAGAAAAGGGGAAAAGTCTTATTTGATTTATACCTAAGTGAATAAGGTAGGTATCTATAGTGTATCCTAAAAATTTTCTTGTGACATCTAATGCATGTAAATGTAACTGAACTAAGTAGGATGGATTTTAGGGAGTATTTTTTATAACTATGATGGGTGCGTTATAATTTTTAGTTTGAGGAAAACATCGTGAGAAAATCGACATGTCGAAGAATCAAAAGTTCGACGACATGTGACATCTGCCCGCACTTGGCCAGTGTGGTGGATTATGGCCTGTACCCTCGTAGGCCCGTGTCCCAGCAGTGGGAACGTATATGGACTGATGATAATGATGAACAAAAATATAAATAAATAATAAACTTCAAGTATATCAGTATGCGAAATACTAATTTTGTCGCTTATTATTTTTCTTTCGTCACTTTTCGACGTCTTCTGATGTTTTTATTTCCTCAATTTTACATAATAATGTGATGTCCGTCAATTAAATTAATACAATTATTATTTTTCCTCAAGCCTATTTTTGTTGATCCACCTACATAATCATATTCTTAAATACCAGGAGCAGGAAATTTCTGTTAAGATAAGATTATTATTACGATACAATATAAAAGGAAAATTAATTTATTAATTTAAATCTTGGTTATATGAAAATATCATTTTAAATTTGTGCATTTAACAAACAAGTTGGTATTCATAACAAAACAAAAAAAAAATTCAAATTTAAACTTATACAGGGTGTCCCACTATTGGTATACTAAAAGCGCGAAGGGACTTATAGTTTTGCATACACTGATCACGTAAAAAATACTTAAACAACAAAATTACGTCAAAAATTTTTTGCTTATTTTTTCCTGAAAATCCATGTTTTCTTCTCTAGCTTCGCGCAGCCGGCATATACCGCTTCTCTTATGTGAGCATTTTGTCTATAAAAACATAATCTTAAACGATAGCTCACGTGCTTGTGGCAAAGTTGGGCGGGTTGCTTGTTATGGGTGTACACATAGAGTTTTAAGAATTCATCTATTTGAAAAAATAATGGGTCTGGAATTTTATAAGTATTTTTTACGTACTCAGCGTATGCAAAACTATAACCTCCTTTGAGCTTAGTATACAGACTAACAGTGGGACACCCTGTATATTTGCTTCATATTATAAAACACTATTATAATATGACAAAATTGCATGTGTATGTTTGTTCCATATTATTAAAATAAATAAATAAAAAATAAATAAAAATCGTTTATTTAGTACTAAGTAATACACAACACAATACAATTTGAACTCGACGATCGCCTCAACTAGTTCCATATTATTATCTCATAAATTAATGGCTTTAACCATGAGCTTTAACCGATCTTTTACTGACATAGTTTATGTTATAAGCAGGACCAAGTCCTTATTGCATTATACATAATAAAATATTAAAATACAACTAGTTCAAATATTTTCGATAAAATAATAATATTCCAAATAACTACATACTGACCCTGGAAAAATTCGCTTGTGTCCGCTAGCAAAATAAATATATAAAAAGTAAACAACATTTATATAGAAATTATATCAGAGTTCGCTTTTCCTCACGTCTAGCCTACGATAAAAAATACATCGTTAGGACACAAAAATCGGTCAAGTGCGTATCGATTTTCTTTTGTTTGGGTTCTGTATAGTAAAATTGATTGACATTAAATATTTAATACTATAACACTACAAATTAATATTATACAATTTATTGATACTGAATCAATAAATTGTTTTAATAATTATTTCATTTAGATACACAAAATCAAGTGTTAGGGATGCAGATTTTTTTTTATATAATAAACTAGCTTTTTCATAAAACCCGCATAGTTCCCGGTCCCGGGATTTTCGGGATAAAAACTATTCCATGTTAATCCAAGTTACCCTCTATACGTGAGCCAAATTTCATGAAAATCGGTTCAGCAGTTTTTGCGTGAAAGAGTAACAAACAAACAAACAAACTTTCGCATTTATATTATTAGTATTTTAGAGCGGACAACCGAGTTTGTGGTTCGCCTGATGGTAAACGATCACCATTGCCCATAAACATTTGCAGATTCTATGAAAATATAGTTATTATATATGTTGTAAAGTTATTCGTTAAAATTATCATTAATTCTGTTCGTAGTTCAGATATAAATAGTGACGAAGTAATCAATTAATAACAAGTTCCTGTAATAATTATTTTATGAATATTAATTATATTTTAATTATAATTAAGTATGAAATTGAAATATTCAATGATATACTGTAATTATAAATTGTGTAAGCTTAAATTTTAATATGTACATACATATTACCAGATGGCACGAAAATATTTTTTCTTTGTTTATTTGTGTAGCGCAATTGACTTAATGGAGTTGAGCTTAACTTTTAACTCTATTTTTATCAAAAAATAGAATATGACTTCGCCTTAACATTTATTTTGTAGTTTTAGAATCCGGATTAACATAAAAAATGGTTTATTACGACCTAAAAATTTTTATCACCATCATCTATAATTATTATTATGTAATAATCTATAATAGTGACTGCACTTGACCACTTGCTGTAAACAAAAAAAAGAGCATGTGTGCCGAGCACACGTGTCGCCAGTGAAACTTCTTTGGCAAGATTCAAAGATACCAAAATACACTCCATAACGTGACGGTATTGCCATGACGCGAAATTTTAGTCTCAACGATTAAAAAGATTGTTTAGGGTAAAAATAACGTTTTCTTTAATATTTCCATTTAACCACTGAACCCTAAAACCCCAAACATTTTACCCAAAGACCGCAATCTTAGAGCCTGTCGCAGGAACATCAATTATTTAGAAATATAACGGCAAATCTTTTACTATTGCATTTTGTGGCTGTGATTTCTCAAGGGACGAAGGTGACCAAAATTGTTAATGTATAAGTTTATTTATGTACTTCATATTGAGATTTATGTGTTGTTCAGTTTTATGAAATTATAAGGTATTGTTTAGATATGAATGTGGCTTTTGATTGAAGCAGAGAAATGTTCCAAAAAAATATTATAACGAAGAAATTGTGAGGTTTTTATATGCCTACGATAGCGTGTACTTTCATCCTGTTTGGAATGAAACTTTTTTTTTTTAATCTGAAATTTACGAAATATTTCTAACATTGTGTCTACAAAAAACGTGTATCAGGCTGTATATTAATGAAGCTTATATTCTTGTTTCTTTTAATTATCAAGTTACTTGCTAAGTTACTTATAGGAAAATAAAACTAGGTTTTTGTCCATTTTGATAACATTTTTATTATGTAAATTAACATGAATTGAAAATAGTTACAAGCTAAGTTAATAAACTATTTCCAAAAAATAGAAACAGAAGTTGAAAAAAAATCGTTTCGTATAAGTTTAAGTTACAATTTTGACATATACCTCTATACGTCGAACACAAAACCCGTATACAATTTCTTTTGTAGATTCCAGTCAAAACTGGTTTTACAAAAGTATTTTCAAAGGGAGCCGAGCTGAATTTTGGCGTATTTTCTTCACCGATAGTTTATCCACATATCTATGTCAAAAAGAACAATTTTCATTCACGGTTTCGTTGTTATATTTTACTAAGCCGGAAAATCTTTTCAAAAGGTTTCTAAACCAGTTTAGAGTGACCTCTCTGATGTATGGTAAATGTTTTGCAATGGAGGTCTAGTAGGTCACTTAATCTCTAAGCTTCGATTAAATTACGAAAGCGTTACTAAGGAATGAAAAATTCATGTTATCTATAGCTATATTTCGCAGTGTTTTTAGTTCATGCAACAGATTTCTCCTATACAGCTGAAGAGTTTGTTTGTTTGTTTGAACGCGTTAATCTCAGGAACTACTGGTGAGATTTGAAAAATTATTTCGGTGTTAGATAGCCTATTTATCGAGGAAGGCTATATCATTACGCTAAGACTAACAGAAGCGGAGCCATGCGGATGAAACCGCGAAGCGCAGCTAGTAAGGTTATAAAATTAAAAATACTTATAAAAATTTAATATAAATTATTATAATCCTATTATATAACTAGTACTGCTTATCAAGAGCAGTAGAGATACTATTAATAGATATCAATATAATTTACACACAAATCAGTTGAAAAGATACCTAATTCTTAATCAAAATTGTTTAACACACACAAAATATGACACCTCTATTGTTATTTCAAGTCGTATTCGATTGAGCGATCCAGTTCTTGAGTACAGGGAATACAAACAAAAAAACAAGGCACACAAAAAGCATTTCGACCGCTACCTTAATAATTACGATCTCTATATTACCTATTTGATGCGGTAGGCGGGTATCGGCATGGCAACAAGAAAGTTTGAACTAAATTCTTTCGGTGTTAGATAGCCCTTACACGTATTAAAGTTTGTTATTACTGTAATTTCTCGTTCAAGTGAAATCTAAGATTTTGATTCAGACATATACCAATCTGAATATTCTAATACCTCTTTCTACTTGACAAATAAAATTCAAGTTAGTACTTTTTGATGCATACCATAGCTTTAAATTAACGTCTTAGTCACTTAAAACTACCTATAGAGAGACTATGCATATCTATATTGAGCAACAAATAAAAAAATGCAATGAAAAGGTAATAAGAACCAATTCAGTAATTTTTCTCGTAAAACTACAGTCTACAATAATGTACTCCATCTTTCAAACATCTTTAAAATAATATTTTATAAACACAATATTACTTTCTTGTTTCCATACAAAACCACTAGCGTTATTCCATCAAATGTGGCCACAATTGAATTAAGATGGCGTCATTAAGCCCACTTCGGGCAAATGAAAACATCATTCCGATCTCAACTCGCACGGATTTCCTCATTCTATTACAGTTTATACATTTACATAGAAAATACTCGAATATTACTGTATTTATAAACAAAAGACCGCCTCCATGGTGCAGTGGTTGACGCTTGAGCATAGAACCAAGGGGTTCTGGGTTCGATTCCGGGTGGAGACGAAGAAAAAAAATGTCTCGGTCTGGTAGGATACAGAAGGCTGATCACCTACAGACTTGTCCCTAAAGAAAATCGATCAGTGAAACAGATATATGCGTAATGCATCTGCCCCTTACCTCACTAGGGGACACGGGACTTCACTATACACAAAAATGCTCTAACACTAAACATGACATGTTTGTCCGTACGTCAGCCTTACAACGCAGACAACGAAGTCTCAGTATTAGGTAGCTTTTCAATACGGAATCCTGAAAATAATACTAATAAAAATTGGAAGTTTGTATAAAATTTCGTCTAAAAATAATAACCATTATTCGCTGAAACCTTTTTTTTTAATACATATTTTTTCAGTATATTTGTACGTAGTATTTACATAGGACATATTCATTAAAAAGTGTTTTGATTAATACTGTTTTTTTTTACAATATTGAATAAATAAATGAACGAATGAAAAATTCTTTATTGTGCCGTGTGCACCATATAGGATACATTTTAAAAATCGGCCTTATCGCTGGCAGCGATCTCTACCAAGCACCCCAGAAAAAACGAGATGTTTTTAAAGTTAATAATATGTTAGTAGGTACATTATTTGGTATTTCAGCGTTTATTTGTAATTTATTTTTATACGCTTTGATGTGAGAAAGTAAATAAATATGAAATTTGAAATACGTTTCAAATATGAAATAGCATTTCAAACTAATTACTTTGGATGTTCTAATATTTTAGGAAAGTAATGAATTTTGTTGGGAAATCAAATTATTAAATTACAATGGTAAACAATTAAATAAAAAATAATATGCTATTATGCTATTGACAAATAGTTTCATTTATACAAAGATATATAAATCGTATCAGAAATAATTAACTGACAATTATAATTTTAAACGTGAAAGTTCGTAGAAATGGATAGTTGGATGTACGTTCGTCTTACAGGCAAAATAGCTGATCATTATGGTATCAAATTTCGTATAGAGATAGAACGTAGTATAAATTGATAAGCACATAGGCATTTCTTCCGCCTCCTTGCTACAGTGGTTGACGCGTGAGCGTAGCACCGATAGGGTCTTGGGTTCGATTCCCGGTGGAGACGAAGAAAAAAAATGTCTCGGTCTGGTAGGACACAGAAGGTTGGGTCTGGTGAAACATATGTATAATGCATCTGCCCCTTACCCCACTAGGGGACATGGGACTTCACTTTAGGTATTTCTTCAGGATACCATGCGAGTGCAGCCACAGAATCAAGCTAATATTTACTTAGCAATTACTGACCATAACACATCAAGTTACACATAAATTTTGAGCTACAACTCATCACACCACGACACAGGTCAAAAAATCGATTGACCCAGAAAAGTTACGGACTTAAAAACAAAGCGCTACTCTTTTTTTGAGCTCAGTTAATAAAAATGTACCCACACGGTAAATAAAAGTACCTATTTGGAACCGTGTGAGAAGGGTCAATTTATTTTGGGCGGGAAAAAATATCCCTTTACACCTGAATTTCTAGCGGCCATTTTATTCAGTTTCATTTGGGGCCAAAGTAATAGATTTTTTGTAGCTAAATTGAATACGGATACAATGTTTCGATTTAAAAGGCAGCAGAGATTTGGAATGCAATGTTTTAAGGCAGGTGCCAAATTGAAAAGTCTTTTGTGGGCGGTTCTGTAGGGTTAAAAAATAATTGTATATGAAATTTAATTCAAATAATTTTTAATTTTTGCAATATGCAGTGATTAAGTTTTAGAATGAAATGGCTAAAGTTTCTGTAGAATTTATTTTAAAATAAGCATTTTTTTCCTATGTTTGCTTAATTACTGAAAGTCAATATTGTTTCGTACAGTTTCGGTATTCTAACAATGCAACCAATATTACCTCCTCAAATGAGTTTTAAATCAATTACTAGTAAGTCATAGTTATAACTGCTATATGTTGCCGTTTGCCTGAAACCTTCTTGGAGTTATTTTCAGGCAAAGTTACGGGGCAAGTGTAAAACACGGCAAAACGGTAAAAAACCAAGCATAGAAAATCACAAAGCACGAACAAAGAAGCACAAGGAACAGTTCGTTAAATAAACTTTAGCGCGAACTAATTCCAACAAAAAACAATACACAAGACAGTAATCTGAAATTGCTCGGAAAACTTTACTTGTAAAGTTGGTTCAAATGAGTATAAATGTTTGAATATACGCCGCAACTGTAGTTTAAATATTTATCGTTTGCTGCAGTCAAAATGTAAAGTCGGGAAAAAATCAGAAATACTGTCCGCTGATGAACTTAAATTTTTAAAAATGCTCACTTATTTTTTCCCGCAGCCTTTCCGAACGCGAAACTTTTTGTTGGTGTAAAATTTACAAGTACTTATGAATAGTATTTTATATTAAACTGCCAGTTTCGACTGACACTAGCGAAGAATACGTATAAAGTATGAAACAAAAATGTAACTATGAAATGTTTTTTAAAGAAAGTGAAATAGATAACCTAACTTTTTTCTTCTACTGTAGTCTGTAGAGTTCATACTGATTCATATCAGAATATCATTAATATACATTTTAATCGTAATCTTGTCTACAAACTCAACAGATCGATTTTAAACATAGTTACAAAACACATACCTATGCACTAATTTCATTCAACAATTCTCCTCATTTATCGTTTCGTTTGATTTTTGTATGAAGATTCTAACGTTCGATTTACTTCTTGTGGTATACATCACTAGCTGTGCGCCACGGTTTTATCCGCTAAAGGTCTTAGTGGGATGATAATATAATACAGCCCATTGCTTTCCTAGAGACTATATTGTAATACTTTTTGAAGCGAAACGCGTGACATTTTTCCGTTACGCGCCATCTTTTTCTTATCCCTACCACGCGTGATTCGACGTATTTCTGTAAAGTTGCATATAGTAAATTATTTTTTAAAAAATTTCACTTCTTACGTGTGTACACTAGTACACGCACACATTTTTTTAATTCGGATCCATGGTCCCTGACATTAGCGCGCTCAAGCAAACTAACAGACTCTTCAGCTTTATAATAACAGTATAGATAGCATGTAATTGTTTTAAGAAATAATATTAAAAAATTTCAGTTACTTTAGGGATAGGTATCATATTAAATCTTTTGACCTTTACTTGATAATAATTTGACTGCAAGTGGAAAATAATTTTGGACTCTGTTTCATAAGAAACGCCTTGAATTTCCAGCTTCTGGAGCATTCTTTGCGTCAAAGCGAGCGTTAAGAGTTCGTAAGTTTTAATCGCGCTCTTATAAGTTGTGCCTAAACCCTTAGTCGTACTTTTCTATTACACATGTCAAGTTTGTAACAAGACAAGTTGAAATGGTTAACTTGGAATCGTTTAACTCCCACTTAAGTTAGTAATAGGAAATGTTGAGTCGGCTCAACTTTGGGATCTTTATAATGCACGATATAAGTTTTTATAAAAAAATCGTATTTTAATAAGTATGTAATTTAAAAACATCAGATGACATAGATTTATATTATATAAAAATGAATTGCCAAATGTGATGATAAGGAAGGAAGAATATTATTAATAAAGATATGGTTTTTATGTTGAGAAAACGTAAACATTTACAATGGGCGAAGCCGCGGTGAACCGCTAGTGGTTAATAAATACGAGTCCATACCCATATTTTAACAGTATATCACTACTTAGTATAAAACACAGTCCCTATGTATTAAATCTTTAAAACTACGCAACGGTTTGGTTTTGTGTTTTAATAGATATGATTCAAGAGGAAGGTTTTAGTACATAATTTATTAGGTTTTAGACAAAGCGGGCGAAACCGCGGGCGGTAAACTAGTTCTATTATAATTTTAATTTTATAATCTTCATTAATGCTAATAATAGTAAAGCGTGGAAATATTAAAGCTATAAGAATATAATATTAATGGCATTTAATAACTGGTTATTATTTAATGCACCAATACCTAATTGTACTATTCATGTAACTACCCCTTAACATTATAAATTGCAATAAGCTTTTTCTATTTAAAGTTTTATGGTCGGAGTTTAAAGTTTATAACTATTATTAATTAATAACTAGCTGGAATCTACTGGGGTTATATTATTTCAGAATATAATTTAACTGCTACAAATTTGTAAATGCGTTCAAATGGATTAGAATAATTGAAATTAGATAATATTGGTAAGGTATAACAGGATACACTTATAGCTTGTAACCAGTAATGTTTGCCAACAAAATTATTTAGAATTTGTGACGCACAAAACTTTTCAAACCATATATCATACTAGCATTCCGCGGTTTCGCCCGCGTTTTAAAAGAAAATCCCGCATAGTTCCCGTTCCCGTTGGATTTCCGGGATAAAACCTATGTATTTATCCAAGTTACCCTCTATACGTGTGCTAAATTTAATTTTATTAGGTTCTGTAGTATTTGCGTAAAAGAATAACAAACATACTATGGGCATTCCATAATCTATTGATTACAATTTACAAGTAACAAATAAATCCAATTTACCGATATCGTGTCCGATATTTAGTCGTACAATATAAACAGCTCATCGAATCAATAGCCCGATATTGAGACTCCTGAACGAGATTTGTTAGTGAACTCACGATTTTTTGCCTTTTAATTCGAGTTGTGGTGATTTTGTTGAAATAACTACGCTTTATCGGTTCCAATATGGCCGATGAACGATTTTCCGATCAGTGATTTTGAAAGCTGCTTTCCGATTTAAATCTGAAGTTTTAAAATTATCGGGTGCTTTTTTTACCTGCGATATTATTTCGATATATCAAATTATTTTGTTTGATTAAGTTTTGAATGTGATTTATAAACGAAATTGAATGATGTTGAGCTATTAAATGAAATAACTGAAAACGTTGATTATTTTTCTCACTAACTATATTTTGATTATTTTAACCTTATATTTGAGTGTAAATTACAAACTATATGTTTAACAATTCCATCTGATGACTGTTATCAAAGCAGATGCTCGAACCTACACAATTAAATACATACATATCAATATTATAAATACAAAATCTGTTTGTCTGTTACAATTTCACTAGGTATATCGATTTGGATGAAATTTGGAATGAAATGGTAGGCTGAAAACCTCGAATGTATATTTTAAATCAAACTTATAAAACGCACGCCCGCAACTTATAAAAGTTTTAACCCATTATCTTTATGCGAGTGAAACCGCGGTTCATAGCTAATAGCACAATAAAACCTAAAACAAATACATTTAACGTTACGAAAACGGTTTTCGATTATTTTAATGTTATTCAAAACGCAAATCGCCTTACTGGCTTGATTTTTACCAAGTTCCTGCTAAATTGACTTGGAAATGTATTCCAACTTTTGGTCCTTGAGGGCCTTGAAGCGGGTTTGTCTTTGAAAGTAAAAATATTTGATTTGGTAAGGCTTTTTGAATTAATTTATAGGGCATCTTTGGGAATATTATGTGCAGTGGATTCCCATTTTATAATGTAGTATTAAATTTAGGGCACGTTTTCCATTTGTTAATGTTTTGTTTGTTTATTATGGAACACGCTTATATTAACTTTATTGGTAGGTAGAATTGATAAAAGAATAGTCTGTGTGCCAGAATTTAAGATAGACTATCGATGCAATTTTTTAATTTTTCTGGCGATCACAAAATAACTTCACATTTCCATATAGTCACGTGGGAAAATTTAAAACACTATAACTTTCGTATTTACGGCTTATATTACGCACGAAGTAATTCTAAAAATAGTAATAGTAATACATTATTTTATTTATTATGTAAAACGTAACAGCAAGAATAATTGGACGTATTTATGCAAAAAGGGACCAACCCACACCGAATCA
>CAJQZM010033582.1:0-30634 GCA_907164665.1 Colias nastes
CTCGCCCGAGACACCCTTTGACTCGGGTCAAAATACCGCCACCGATCAGAGAACAGGCGATCTATATTATTCGTCTCGTATTTCTTTTAAAAAGTCCAAGACTTCATCGATTTCGAGCTATTCAGCTTGATTGTCCCCAACAGGCAATTTTTTTAAAACCGCTGAGGGTCAAAGGCTTTTATTTCAGTTCATTGGACTCTGTAAGACGTTTAATGAGCGTCGCTTTTAAGGTGTCGTACTTATTCTCTTCTGGAGGACGTATGATAATGTCTTTTACCTCTTTACAATACTTATAAGCAAGTTGATTGATCACATGGTTGAATTTTGTCTGGTCGCAAGTAATTCTGTTAATTGCGAACTGTCCCTCCACCTGGGCAAACCAAATCTCCGGTTCCTCTGGCCAAAAGATGGGAAACGCACGCTTATCTTGCAAACTTCGTTATCGAAATCTATCGATACTTTCTCCTCACTAGTCGTCTCCATGCCACGTGCTTTTTCCGTCATGTGTTTTTAGTGTACAGAGGCTGGGGTCTTCAAATTAAATACTGTATGTTCTGAACTACTTTATTACATTTATACATTTATACTTAATTATACGTTAGCTTAGTTAGGCGAGTGGCAGGCGACTGGCTCTCGCAGGAGTGTCGTCATTCGCCGCGCTACAAACCGCTGAATTTACGATATTTGATTACTGTGAATAATAACACACACTACATGTTCTTCAGGAGGTGACCACTTTGGCGATGTGTAGGTAACATGGGAAAACAAAAGGCAAATAAATCCGTCTTTAGACAAGCGGCAAGCGCTCCGCGTCGAGGTCCTAGCAAGACTGCCTCCATAGAGGAAAGTAATACACACTGCCTCTCTGCCAGTGTTGCCATATGCGGGAGGTGCGAAATCTATTTTCACTCAAAAAACCTGTACAAAATCGTAGATACATTTGGATGAAAATACCATATGAATTCCGTTCAAAATGAAACTCGTGTGTTTATTTATACATATCTTTATTAATTAGTTTTAATATATTGACGAAGAACTAAATTTACCACCACCATTAGCTTTTTCAAGATCGAACACCATTGCTCCATATTGTTTTGTAGGAGACAATGCGTTTGCAATGAGTGAACATCTTCTAAAGCCTTATCCTCAGAATTCTTGACGCATGACAAGAGAAATTTTCCATTACAGACTTTCTCGGGCCAGACGAATTATTGAAAATGAGTTTGGTATTCTAGATGAACGCTTGAGAGTTTTCAAGAAGCCAATTTTAATAAACGTGGAGAATGTGCCAAAAATAGTGATAGCTTCATGCGCTCTGCACAATTATCTAAGAAAAAGAGTCCCTAGATACCAGTGAAAGACAGCGTACAGAAGATGGAAGACCAGTGAGGCAAATATTTGTGGAATATTTCAATGGCGAAGGCCGTGTTGATTTCCAAGAACGAATGATAAATGTACTAAATATTTAAAAACTTACGTGAAATATGTGTAGTACCACAGGGACGGTGTTTGAATTTCATCAGTTCCTGCACCACTTGATTTACTGTTCTCGACCTGAAATTAAAATAAATTCATGTATTTGAATAAACCTACCTAATACTACATTATCTAAAACGTACTATACATATAATTAATAAATATGTAGTTAAAAATACCCATTTTTTGTTTACCATACTACCATTTTTCATTCAGATCAAAAGAATGAAGTCACTTAGCTACCCATGCTTTGTTATCAAAACGTAATAATATATAGGTATGCAAAATTTCATCTTAAAAGGTGGAGAATAATTCTACTTTAAGAATAAGTTGCAAGCAGTGGTCTCGAACGTCATAGAACGATATCGGTAGAGTTGCCAGCTAAAATCGGTATATTTGTACCTAAAATCGGTATAATTTGACAAAAAATACAGTATTCAATCAAAGTCGTTTATTTATTTAAAAAAATTAAACCTACAGACTAATACAATCACACTTATTTTTTATACCAATATTCTTTGGCCATAGCCTCGGTCATCTTTGAATCAATTTCAAAATCATAACAATTAGCTGTATTAAAGATTCTTTTTGTGTGCAAGTGACCAGTAATTGATTTAGTAGACAGCCTATTTCGCTGTTTTGTTTTTAAAAGATTAATATGTGAAAATATGCGTTCAACGTTAGCGGATGAATGGGGAAGTGATAAAATATTAAAGATGAATTAATTAGGAAACAAAGGAAACATTTGAGTTTCATCGCCACGCTGTAGTAAACTTACTTCATCCCAAAATTGTTCTACATCATCAGGAAATGTTTTGATTTCTTTACAATTCCTTAAAATGCGCCACTCTGTATCAATTTCCTGGAAATCAGTGCTCTGAACAATATTGGGGAAGAGCCTAGTTATAGGGACTATCAAAGCAGTTTTGCCAATTTTAACATTTTTTGGATCAATTATGTCTAAACCTTTTATTGGATTATTTTTCAATGGAAACCGCGTGGTTATTTGCTTACAAGCTTCGATATAAAAATCTAGGCATCTGCATTTAAACAAATTTATTTGCTCTGAGCTTAGGTTTTCTGAACTACTTAGTAGTGTATTAGACGCAGCAGCACCATAGTATATGGAGTCAATATTCATAAAATTTCTAGGATTTATAAAATCAACATTTTCGATTGGAGTGCTAGTTAAATATTCTCTTTTTAAAAAACAATCAAAAATAGTTTTTAATGTTCCAGTTATTTTTTCGTATAAACTATGAATTTTTGGGTGTTCTGCTTGCATTTCTTTATTTAAATCGGTAAATAATGGTAATACAAAATCTAAAAATTCCAAAAATAATATCGTAGTGGGATCTTGGAGCTTCTGTAATATTTGTTCTGCAGCTAAAAGATGATCATTATTAGAGATTTGATCTATAAAAAATATTTTAAGAGCAGAGAGTTGTTCCAATATTCTCTTCACTGCTGCATGTACTGATAACCAGCGAGTTTGAGAGGGGTGAAGTATTCTATTCTATGTACTTTTAAGTCACAAAACACTTGAAAGTTTTTAAACTCTGCCACTCTTTTTGGGCTAGAAGAAAAGTAATTGTAAATGTCCCTTACAAGATCCTCTATGAAGCGTGGCAATTTGGTACAAGCATATGACGCGCAAAGATGAAACGAATGGCAGATGCATTTAAGTATAAAAATGTTGGGAATTTCATTTTGCAGCAATGTTACAACAGAATTATTACTTACGTACCATCATTACGTTTGCCCAATCTGATGCAAAACCTATTAGATTACTTTTATATGGAATATCATTGCTTCTAAAAAAGTTAACAATGTGTTCAAATAAGGTTGCTTCTTCAAATTTTACAGAATGTCAATGAAATCCTTTGATGAACTTCATAATAGCATACAAAACAAAATAAAGAAGCAAAATACATGCATGAGGTTATATTTGGATACGGAAGAAAAGTTGACCATTACATTAAGGTAAGCTTTTATTTAAAATCAAATACAATAAAAAAAACACAAAGATTACACATCATACAGGTAGGTACTTAAATTTTAAATAATTGAATTGAACTATTTAAATTACATTTAAAAGTCAATTAAAGGTCACTGGGCACCATAGTATGAAAACTATACCCACGCTGTACAGAAATGAAATAGGGTGGAATAGACAGAGTAATGTCTCTAGTTTACGATAGTATGGGTCGCATTAATGTGGGTACTGTCAGGCAGGAATAAAAAAATGTATTATCCAAGTCTATATATTTTTTATTAATAATTATCTTTTTAATTACATATTATTAATAACTTTTCATTATTTTGCGTCATCAATTATTACTGTTAATCAAATATTAATATAGGGACTATGGAAAAAAAAACTAAGTACTTAAAAATAAACTTTTATTTTATGATTTATTCAATGTGGTCAATGTCTAGAGGTACAATTGTATCATCTAAAAAGGCCGCCGGTGCATCTATTTGTCCTTGATGTCTGGCCCAAGATAAAAAATAAACCACGCTGGCTATATGCGCGCAGCTTCACATGGTGCGGCGGCCGTGAATGCAAGAACAGTAGTAGCCTTCGATACTCAGTCTACCATGTTCTGTTGGGTTCACCAATATATAAGTATAATATTGTTTGCTCCTCACATGTCGTGATTGTATTCTTCCTCTTATTAATATATTATTGTTAATCAATTCTTGGTGTCGATACAGTTCCACAATATAAAGACCATTTGGCCGCATGTGTTCATGACAGTGCGATCGAGCGATTCTTAAATGATATGTTCCCAAAGTAAACAGAATTAAATCTTCATAAGTAAGTTGTGGAAAGTCATCGAAAGCAGCATTATTGGCATCAATTGGCTCGAATGCTACTCTTTGCCTATTTAAGTTGTGCTGCCTCACATACTCCGCCAGTTCATTTTCTCTATTGATATTTTCATTAATAATAGTAATGAATTGTTCAGCGTATATGCTGTCCTCGTACGGACGTCGTGTTGCGTTGATGATTGCTGCGGTAATTCTGAAGTCTGTCATCATGTTTGGCAAAGAAACATTAAAATAAACGTGCCGAAAGATTTTAAAATCTTTTTTAAATCGACCATTTATGGTCTCGACCACCCAACGGGTCATCGTAAGTCTCGACTTATTGGCATCTGCTGTCGTCAACTGTTCTCCCCTAGCTCTAGTTGGTGGCATCTGAGGGTTGTAGCCACATAGTTCAATACTGGGAATCGCATCCCGAAAGCCACGGTCTAGTACAAAAACATCGTTAGGCCTAAGAAATCCATGCCAAGCAGAAGCTTGGTCGTCCATTAGGCTACGCATAATTGTGGCATCCGAAGTTGTTGCTGCAAAGGGCCCCACTACATCTAAAATATAGCCATCCGTACACACGACCAAAAAAGGTTTCGGAACTTGTGCAGACTGTATGTTACCCGTTGAAACAGAAAATTGGAGCTCTTTTGGACGTACAAATAAGTGCCGTCAAACACCAAAATGGCTGTGTCGTCGTCACCTCCGAAAATATGAGCAGGAATCGAAAGATTTCGAGCTACTACATCTTCTCTGGTCACTTTAACTATTTAAATTTTAAATAATTGTGAATATCCTTCTCCTGGGTATTTTGATACTGTAGAGTTAAAAACTGTCCAGCCTGGCTATCTTCAGTCGGTTCAGTTTGAATAATATTAGTGTTTGGTTCAGAATTTTCAGGATATTCTTGTATGGGAGTTTGTTGGGTAGGTGAGTGAGGAGGTGCTATATTAGTAACTAGCTGTGCCCGCGACTTCGTCCGCGTGGAATAGTGACTGCATAGTAGTTACTACTTAACTTTTATTGAATAAACACGTACTACCATAAATAATTAAAAGAACTGTTAGTAAAATTTATTACTAAACTGAGCTAAAAAATAAAAAAATAAATGCCTAGTTAATTTTCTACGTAAAATTTATTTTAAATTATGTCATATTATTTTTAGGCACCAGGGGGGAAGGGAGCAAATTTATTTTTCTTCCTTCCTTGTATGGATGTTTTTGACAATATATCGTACAACAACTGAGCGCCGAGACAAACGTCAAAACGCAAAGGAACAGAATCCGCTATCGATACTAATTGACATAAGCGTATGATGTTTTGCTAAGGATTTGTTCACCCTACCAACAACGACGACGACCACGAACAAAATTTTCATCCAGTCGCAATTTAACAAAATTGTGCAAGACACAATTAGAATAAAATATTAAAATTTCCTGTCGTTCTGGTGCTTGGAATTTTTTTTTGAGATCAATGAATGAAAAAATAGATTTTTCGTAGAAACGGTAGCTCCTAGAAAAAAATGTATTTGAAGTTTTTTATAGATAATTTTATGATCTACAATTTTGGTAAAATTAAGGCCTAAAAAAAAATATACTTAGATATATTTTTTTATAATGGTACTTAATTTTAAAGATCGTCGGGAAGTTTGTAAAATTATTATTTATTCCTTTTCCTTCGTTGCGTTGGGTTTTTCTTTTTAATTTTAAAATTTTTAACTTCGGTTTCTTATTTTCATGTATGAGTGTATAATCAACTTTGGCTTAGAGGTACTGGCACTTGAAACATTTGGTCGATAGAGAGAATGGATGATTTGCTGGTGGATGATTTTGCGGCACATACATATTTTGTGGCAAAGTTGGTGATGGTGTTGAAATATTGTAATATGAAGGTGAGCTTTGATGTACAGGAGTGTAGGAACTATAGATGGATTGAGGGCTTATCGAAATCACAGATAAGTAATTTGAAGACTGTTAATTCCCCATATTAATTTTCTTTACGAATTGCAGCATTCCTAACTGAAAATCTATTTTTTGGTTAGGATTCATTTTTTTCATGTTACTTCTGAAACTTAATAAAAATTTGGTGTCATCACCTTCGTCAGCAATGGGTGTAGCTGTTGCTTGCGGGTGTAGCTGTTCCGTATACACAAAGACATGGGACTGACATTTACAGGCATAGGTGCTGATTGGGATGGGTTCATGTTGTTAGTAATCATTTCGCTAGCCTTTATTGATGCTGGAGCCGATTCGCATGTAATAATCTTAAATTCTTCGTGCTCAGGAAGCTTAGGAACATCAGAAATTAACAACCCATCTGGCATTTTTTCTATCGTAATATCAACAACAAAATTTATGTCGTTGCAAACATTTTTGTTCATTTCGGATGGTGATTTCTGGCATGTTGTAACATTATGTTTTTGTGGGCTGACAATAATGGTACTTTGGTCCTGTTGCTTGATTGTCTTTTTTTCGTCCTAAAACAATAAGAACCTTTACTGTAGGTATTTAATTAATAAACAAGTAAAACAATAACCATGTGACAAGAGTTTATGCAGTCAAGTTACTTCAAGCGAAGAGTGAACCGGTACCTACTAGGGAAGCGCGTACCATCTTAGACCGAATCTTAGCTTTCCATCAGGCGAGATTGTGGTCAAGGGCTTCCCTATCTAGAGTAAAAAAAAAGTTTGTCAAGTCAAGGCACACGTTTGGCCATCAAGTTCTGGAAGCCTTTATAGTTGGAATTCGCCAACTTTGACACGGTTAGATACATTAGGTATCTAGGTTGGTTAGGTCAGTTAAGTAACTTATAATGTCAGCCATACAACAAGAGTTAGGTAAGTACGTGAAACGGTCACCCCTAAGCACTATCTGAACACCTGGTAAACAAAACTGTCTTGCAAAAAAAAACAAAAAAAACTTTCTTGCTACAGGTACTTACTAATGTTTTTCTGCTGCAAAATATTTTACTATTTAAAGTAGTTTACTATAAAAAATGTTTCGGAAATACCTTACAAAAAATAATTTGTGTGACAAGCTAAAAGTAACCTTAGTTATTCAACTTAAGAGTCAAAATTCAAATGAAAGCAGAAGAGTTATCAACTTCTTCCACAACTCAAAATGATTGATTTTCAAACTCGCGTAACTTAAGAAAAAAATAAATAAAACATGTTTCTTGCATGGGACCCCCTTTAATTTTTAATTTATTTTTATTTTGATGATCTGTTGTCATAGCGGCAACAGAAATACACATTCTGTGAAAATTTCAGCTTTCTATCTATTACGGTTCACAAGATACAGCCCGCTGACAGACTGACGGACGGATGGACGGTCGGACAGTGAAGCCTCAGTAATAGGGTTCCGTTAGTTACCCTTCGGGTACGGAACTTAAAAACGTACATAAGTGTATGACTGTATGGATTGAAAGTTAATTTCTAATTCCTCGTAATCACGTACCTAATCGTATTGTTTATAATTTCTTAATTTAATTTGCAAAAAATTGTTTTAAATGATTGTAGGTACATACCTCAGATGAATCTTCTCTCTTCTGGCACATTTTAACCATACATCTTCCTCGTTAATGAAAAACCACGTATGCGGCCGTAAGGTGGTTTAAGTTCTCAGTTCATTTACTGCATTCATTAGGGCACTTTGACTTTTAAGGCAGCACTATCATCTAAATAAAAAATGCTTTATTGTATGTAATAATCATTTATTTTTTAAATCTTATAAAAATCGACTGAGGTACAGCTAAAGTTCAATGAAACAATCTACAATTGGTCCAAAAAATCCTGGATATTTTGATTTTCTTCAGTATTTTGATTTGAATTATTTGCTGGAGAATCAGTTATTTGGCTTACTAGTGAATACTGCGGTAGCAACATCTGTGTGTTAGATTGTTGTCTTGTAATGTCCTGTAAAGGTACACTGGAAACGGAAGCTATGACTGGCTGATTAAGAATTTGTCCTGCCAAATGTAATACAGCAACTTTAAAATTTCTTTTGATATTCGTTCATGTTTTTCATATCAGGTAAAACACTTTTTAGAAAGGCTTCGTCCGGATCCATGACGCTTGTTACAGAATTTTGGGTTCTCTTTATTTCTTCAAAATAATTAATAGCTGTTCTATTGAGCTCACTAAGTGTAGCAGTATTTTTGTTCCGTAAACATCAAAGACTTTGCCAAATTACTACTGCTTGGTTCTGGTGTCGATGTGGCCGACGTATCAGTATCAAGTAGATTACGAGTAGGTCTTCGTAAAGATTGACTTATATATCTTAGACTTGCAGTTGATTCTTCATCAATATCGGATAAATCCTGAGTTGAGTTGCTCTGTTCTTCTGAATTAGATATTTCATCAGGAACTTCAGGTGATTGAAGTCCAAGATTTCCAGTGGGAGCGCTGCTTTTAATAAATGTATCTAAAAAAGTTAAGTATTCTGCGAGATAGTATAGACCGGGAGATATTGACACAAAATTTCGAGTCATTTGTAACAGGATGGCGGTTCTACAGGGGTCTTAGTACGCAATGACAAAAAGAAAAATGATGGTGTGAACGCTGGTACCGGCGGCTTAGTCGCGTGGGCGTTAGTTAATTTATTTCATTGCGTACTAAGAACCCTGTAGAACCGCCATCCTGTTACAAATGACTCGAAATTTTGTGTCAATATCTCCCGGTCTATAGGGTTTTTTCGATTTCGCTGCGGAGCCCGATGGAGGTTTGTTCATTTGTTTCACATATCGGCCTCGAATATTTTTCCATCTATCTCTGCAAGTCTTTACTGAAATGAAAGAAAAAAATGCTTATAAAGTAAACTAAAACGTATAGTTTGTTAATCTATTTCAACTGTAATAACTTTTGTGCAATAAAGTATTTATCTATCATGTATTTATTTCACCAACTATATGTCATAAATATGGTCATAAATAATATTTTTGTTTCAGATATTATGCAAAGGGTAGCTCATTTTCATCTTTGTCGGAATATTTCATACGAGGAGAAACAACAGTAAGAAATATTATATATGAAACTTCAAAAGTCATATGGAAAACATTGCAACGTCAATTTATGCCAAAACCTGACACAAATAAGTGGAAGGATGTTGCCCAACGTTATTATACACTCTGGAATAATATAATAATATACGAATTCAAGCACCACCGAATTCTGGATCAGCATTTCACAATTATAAAGGCTATTTTTCTACAATTTTACTAGGAATCGTAGATGCAGATGGTTTATTCTTATCAGTGGACGTAGGCGAATATGGAAGAAACAGTGATGGTCGTGCATTAAAGGAAAGTCACTTTTTGAAATCTTCACAAGATGGATCTTTACTGCTGCCGGATGATGTACCATTACCAGGAGAAAATCAAAATTTCCCTCACTACTTTGTAGGTGATGAAGCTTTTCCACTAAAGAGGAATTTGATGAGACCTTATCCAAGGGCACAATTTAATAATAATAGAAGACAATTCAATCATAGATTATCCAGGGCCCGCAAAGTTGTAGAATGTGGGTTCGGAATGTTAGCAACCAAATTCAAATTATTGCGATCACCTATTTCGTGCCATCCAAGCAAAGTAGACGATCTGGTACTTGCGATATGAGTCTTACATAATTTTATACGTATTTGCGAAGGAACGTTTGCAAACCGACAATAACAAATACTCAATTGTGAGGTATAGCAGAAACTCCTATTTTAAGAAACACTGCGAAAAATCTGAGAGATCACTTATGTACATACTTATGTCATCGTGCTCCTATACAAGGCCAAAATATGTATTGTGTTAATTAAAACAATAAACAAAAAAAAAACACTCACCAGTTTCGTTTAATTGTTGTGCTATTTCGGCCCATATTTTATCTTGCTTGTTCCTGTTGCTGTAATCGGGACGTGTATGGTCATATAAACAGGGATTTTTTTGGACAAGTTCAATGAACTGAACATTCGTTTCAATATCGTCTCGCATGATTACCTACCACGACGCGTCTAAACGCGGCTACGTCCGAAACGAAATGACAAAATGGCGGCGGAGTCGGAGCGCCGGCGCACCCCGCGTCCCCGCCTCGACCCTGCCGCGACGCCGCCGCGACTGCGCGTCGACTCCGCCGCCAATCCAGGCAGTGAGCGCACGTAGATTAGATTCTTAAGAATATCTAGAGGAGGCACGCTTCTTGAACGCCCGCGCCTCGACCGCACCTCGACTCTTGATTCAGTGAGCGTTGCACCGAAGGTCACGTATTACACTAAAACGCGCGAGACGCGAGCGATGCATCAAACCGCACGCGTCTCCCCGCGCTCACCCCCGCGCTCTCAGTCGTTCCCAATCAGATTCTAAATCTTAGATCATCGATTCATTTGCCATTGAAGCTCTGTAGGCTGAAAGATTTTCTGGCATGCGAAGGCACAAGTTGTACCTGCCTTTAAAGCTTTTCCACCACCATTTGCTAGCAATGCGATTTGTTGATGGCAAAAAATTCTCATGACCAGCCACTTCAGCAAGATCATACGCATATTTTCTTATTTGATAAACTGTTAGCACGAAACCCAATTCTTGCATTTTTTCTATTATACATATAATTATAAAGCCTTAACTCCATATCACAAGGCAATGCAAAAGGCCTCCCCATTTTTCCTACAGATTCTTCTTCATTTCTCAGGTAACGTTTTAAAGTACTCCAAGGGACTTCTGCTTCTTTGGCAGCTTTATATAAACTTTTTTCCTTCTTCTCTTACTAACCTGACAGCTTTTTGAAGTTGCTGCTGGTTATATTTTTTATATTTATTCTCTTTCTCCATCGCAAACTAAACGTGTAAATAAAATAGGTTATTTGGTGACACAAAAAAAATTAAAAGTGATACGAATTTTCAGATTTATTTATCTCGGGCACTGCAACATCCACCGTGTGTCACCAATTGTCAACGATTTGCTCAGTAAAGGCCAATTTCACGAACTCTTTCTTTTCATCTACTGAAAGCTTGTAAGGACGACAATTTATTGTGGTAGTGGAAGTTAATCGAATTTCCATGCTGCCTGTATTCACGGTGGATGTTGCAGTGCCCGAGATAAATAAATCTGAAAATTCGTTAATTATCGCAAGTAATTTATCCCTATCTAAACCAATTAATGGGGTCCTGACAATCTTATCGTCCACCGTGAGCACATGCTGCAC
The DNA here is from genome assembly GCA_907164665.1 of Colias nastes. Classification (NCBI taxonomy): domain Eukaryota; kingdom Metazoa; phylum Arthropoda; class Insecta; order Lepidoptera; family Pieridae; genus Colias; species Colias nastes. The sequence goes on from CAJQZM010033582.1 coordinate 11,474, forward strand.
AGTCGACACACTACCGGACCTCACAAGCCGCTGTTCTCCATTTGTTCTAATGTATGTCAAACCCTTTCGATTCAACACATCGGTGCCAATCAAAATGGGTGCATTTATGCACTCAGAAGGAACCACAAATAAATCTATTTCTAATGAGACTTCAGGAAATTCTATAACTGTCGTGACTAGGGAAGTCGACTCAATTTCTTGGCTTCCAATTCCACGCATCAATCGATAAGTTGGCGTTCTATTAAAATTAAAACATCTCAGTACTGATTCGGAAATTAATTAAATATCTGACCCGCTATCGATCAAAACGTCAACTGGTACTTTTTGAACAACCGCTGATATTACGTTACTTTGTTTGGGATCGTGTCTAAGCAAAAAAATACTTCATTGATTTTTTACCATTACCGTCAGAACGCTGTTTTTGAAAACATCAATCTATCAAGTGTCCATTTGTAATTGGACGCAATTGTAATTGGAGATGGCTTCGCGAAACTGTCAACCTGAGTAGAAGTTGTAGGGTCAGCTCTAAGCTATTTAGGACAATGCACTTTCTTATGCCCTAATTTTCCGCAGGTGTGGCAAATATTTTTGTTATTATCAAGCCTAGACACCTCGCGTTTTCGCGTGTAAGTCGTACCCGAACTACTAGAAGGACGAACAGTATTGTTGAATTGACATATTTATTACTCCTATTTCATCTTACCTAGCAAGGTAGGATATAGCAATATCAATTGCTCTTTTGCACTTTATCATATAGCCAGAGATTCACGTAAGTTTATTTGAAATTTTATATAATAATATGTTATGACAGTGACATGATATAAAGTGAAGAAAGTGATACGATAGGCCTAACGGCGTTAGTACACCGACGCATTCGCGTGCGGCAGCGAAACAACGAAAAATCTGTCAGTAGTGTGGCAGGATTTCGCATATGATATGTCTCACTCTAGCACATAGATAGATGAAATAGTTGCGTCCTTGTTAGTATTGTTTCGCAAGGAACTGCGAAATGGCCATTACACAGACGCATTGCGAAAAAGTTGCGAAAACATGTGTACTAACGTTCCGCAGATATTTCGCTACGCAGTAGTTTCGCAGAGATTCGCTGCCGCACGCGAATGCGTAGGTGTACTAACGGCGTAAAGGCCTCAGTCCGTCAGCCACGGAAGAGCTGAGCGTCTGCGCTGCAAGGCGCACATTCATGTTTTTTATTTTGATACTCAACATGTCGACCTGTAATTTTCTTGCATAATTTCAACACTTCTGTCTCTTGAACTTCGTGAAGTTCTTTAATAAATTGAAATGAGACATCTCCATCCTTTGTTGTTAATGTAAAAAAGCCTCTGAAAAGGCATTTCTTGCTAGCTTTAACATATGCGCAGCACCTAATAGGCAATGCACATTAGTTGACCCATTTGGGTGGAGGAAATAAGATTTTGAAATCGTTTTATCTCTTATATTACATTTAGCACCATCGCATGTGATAGAACGCATAGTAATGCCAATCTCTTGTAAGAGACCACTTTGTCCACTTGATTGACCTCATTGGACTGCCCTGGTCTTCCAGAATAGTCGATATACCTTCGGCCTAACAATTGGATAATAAAATTTTCAGTAAAATTCAGTAGAGGTATTCTTTCCGATCTGTTCAATCCAGATTGACCATTATGTATTTTTGCAGCATTATGTAATAAACATTTGAAAAATGTGAAACTTTTTGTACTAGTATTTTGTTTTTTTCATGCTATCATAATAGGAAATCATTTGGTCAGAGTGGTCTACTCCTCCCATTCCTTTATTGTAATCAGCAACAATATTAGGTTTTAGTTTAAGTTGATTCCTGCGATTTCTGGTAAATATCATTTCAGGATTGTGCATATTTGAAATCGTTAGAACATCGCGTTTGTCGTTCCATTTGCAAACACTACTACTGCTACTACTTACCCCTAGTAGTACTACAGCTACTTCTCCCTTTCTACTCCAAATCAACTCACCTTTCTTCAGCTTTGCCGATGTCACAACTTTTGGATTACCCTTATGCCCGCCTTCCACTAAAAAAGGGTGAGCGGAAACTGAGCTAATGATCTGAGCGGACCGGAGTAAAAATAGTTGTGCACTTCCACTAAGAAATAGTTTTTCTAGAAAGGGGTGTAGGCCTTCCATTGGCAGCGAGAAATTGCGAGCGGAAACTAGTCGGGAAATGAGCGGAGGCAGATGAGCGAGGCGTCGCGGACGATGTCGGGCGCAGTGTTCGTCAGACCTTTGTGGATGTGTAGTGTGTTCGGAATGTCGGACGATTCTAGCGACGAAATATTTTAATACCATAATTAAATGTTTGCTACTATATCACAAGAAAAAGAAGCATCCCAGGCGAAAACCAAGGTTTTGGCTGAGCAACCACATTAGAGAAAGAGCCGTGAAAGGTGATTTACTGCGAATGTACCACGACTTACAGGATGAATATTTCAAAAATTATTTTAGAGTCAACAGAGAACAGTTTCAAGAATTACTTTCATTCATAGAAGAAGATATAAAGAAACAAGATACGAATTTTATAAAAGTTATCACACCACTGGAAAAGCTTGCGGTAACTTTAAGGTAAGAAATGAAATCCTTGATTTTAATTGATATATTTTTAATGTGAACAGAAATTAGATTGGGTACCTTATTAAAGTATAAATTATGGTGTCTTGTTGCTACAGTTGTTCAAATATTGTTGAGGATTGGGCATGTTGTTGATCGGATGTGGATGCTGCTGAAGATGTTGAATATCCGTATGTAGGAGTCCTAATATAAGATTCAAGTTCTTCTTCGGCCTCACAAACTATTTCTAGGACCTTTCTTTTAATTCTGTTTTGCATAAAAGTTGGCATTGGTTTCGCTGTTTCGGCCATACTTTGAAAAAATATTTCGATTGGATGCTTTTTCTCTTGATTTCTTCTTATGTCTCGTTCTTCTTGACGTTGTTTATGATTGTTTTCCAAATCCCTAATAATGTCAATAATATCATCATCGTTTTTCTTTTTCTTGTTCTTTGTGCTGACGGTGAGCTTTCTGATTCTTCTAATATAACCGTAGAAGATGATTCATCATTAACATGAACATTTTGTGGAGAGTGTTGGCTAGATTCTGGATTCTTAACCTGAAGACTTTGTACTTGAAGATTTGATGGACGTTCCAGCTGCTAACTACTCCGTTCAAATAGATTTTGAAGCAGATGCTACTCCCGGAGGAGCTGAAAGCCATCATTCATCCCCGACAATTTTATCATCAAATGTGAATGCACCAATTTGAATCCATCACATAGTCATGATGCTAATATTTTATTGCGATCCCAGTCAATGTCTCTAGAGCATGATTCTTCTAAGCAACTTAATAATACAGACGAAGAGATGGATGTAACTATTTTCCCAGCTGTCAGTCACTCCAGGTAAGTAAAACAATATAAGTATAGTATGTATTTATTTATTTATTAATATATTAAGCTAAAAAGTATCTATTAACTTTATTAAAGCGTCGACATAGTCACGTCAAAATAATCATCAGAGTCTTGGGAAATCTCGGATTCAGAACCCTGCAAATCTTCAAACAAAGGTTTTTTTGCAGAGAGTTTCTTCGTGCTGATCACAATATTTCGTGGATTCACAAAAAGAGACGAGGATGTTACCGGCTTGGAATATGTGGCACTCGTATTTGTGTATGTCGATAGAGAAATAGTTATTTTATTAGCTGATCCAGGGTGTATAAACTGTGGAACATTTAACATTGATACGGCATATGTAGCTGGCAGAGGAATATATTTTTGGCCCTATCCATGGCATTTAAAATTTCGATTTTTGCATTAAACTTTTAACCCTCATTTAGTTTCCTTAACATTGGAATCAACATCTCTGCAAAACTAACGTCTTCGTCCAGAATTTGTTTCTTACGTAAAATATTCAATAATTCCTCTTCATCTGTATTTTCTTTTTGTTCTTTATTTTTTCGCCACATCAACAAATATATAAAGTAAGGTCAGCCGAGGTGTGACATAAATTTAAATGGTACAAATTATTTTTTTAACCTTACAAGGCTCAATTTTTTTTTTGGTTGTGAAAAAAATATATATGATGCAATTAGTTATGAATAGTTAGGAAAAAATAAAAAAAAAGTAAAAACTCCAATATTTTTCTAAAAAATCAATTTTTTATTTCAGTTCCATATATGGTACACTGAGCTTTAACTATACTATTTAGTACTGAATTACATTGAAACGTAATTATTAAGAAATAGTATCTTATTTTATTTATTACAAGCTTTTTTTATTTAAGACTTATTAACATATGAAAAAAATACATTACCATGTCTGAAACAAAATTAAATAAGGAACAATTATGTTTATAAAAGCTATGTATGAAAGTTTCGGAAACAGTTATTATCTTTATTCAGGCAAAGTTCTACCCGACATTTCTCACAAAAAATAAAGGTTTTGCCTTTGCAACCAGGATATTTATTTATCTTTGTCTTTTTTACCCCAGACGGGAAAATGCTCAAACCCGTCACGTCTGACATCACGAGGAGGTAGGATTGCAGTATTGCGCTTCTTTCTTTTCTTCTCAATTTCTTCAGACACTAATGATGGTCTACCTCTCTTCTTGTTCATGGATGGCCCTAACATACATAAACTTTTGCCTACCTCAAATTTGAAATCTTTTTGTTTTAGTAGAACTGGCGTGTTATTCTGTTCCCCAACTCTTTTGTACAATAACCAGCTATTGATCAGAGTAATATCAAGAAGATGATAAAATAGTCTCAAATACCATTTACGAGTCCTAATTTTTATTTTATATTTCCCTAGGAATGAATCTAGAAGGTCGACACCACCCATATGCTGGTTATATGTTTTGATTATTTTGGGGCAATCTACTTGAATATACTTTTTCTCTTTCTTGCAATATCTTCTTACAGATTCTTTTGGCTCTACGCCCACAAAAGATGACGATAAAACGACCGGCTTGTTATCGTACCACATAACGGTTACAATATCTGTGTTATCACAGTTTGCCACCCATTCCTCTGAATAACCCCTATGAATCTTCTCCTTTTTTAGGTCTTTGATGGTAGGTATTTTGAGATCTTTTCCGAAGCGACCTTTGTTGACAGTTCCTAGCGACTGTATCCCTTCTTTGGCCAAATAAGCAATTAATTCCGTTGACGTATAATAATTATCAAAAAATAACTTGTAATTTTGATTCCTTGGTATTGATCTAGCTAAGCGTACTACGATATTTGAACTTGCTCCTAAGTCTGGTTCACTGGAATCTCTTCGTGCGGGATCGTTCTCCATTCCGGAATAAATTTCGAAATCGTAAGCAAAGCCACGATCATCGCAAAGTATCAGTAGCTTATAGCCCCATTTATGTGGCTTGTTCGGCAGGTATTGTCGAAGAAGATTGGATGCTTTCGTGGCGCACATTTGTTCGTCAACGGATAGGGCCTCCCGCCCGCTTAGGCACACTTTGACATTTTTTTTTTCAATGTTTCTAATATTGGTCTAATCTTATGCAAACCATCATACCTGGGATTATCTGACGGTGGTTGTGTAGAGTTATCGTTAAAATGTAGGAACTGGCAGATTTTTTTTAAATCATTTAGTGACGTTGTTTCCATTATCAGAGGAACGCCCAATTCAGTTGCCCAATACATTCGAATATTTGGTAATGGTGCCAAGCTCATAATCACTTATAATACCACAAGAGCTTCAAAATTATAAATGGAAATGCCAGATAATTTTGAAGCTCGTGTGGTATTCGGGGGATTATTTTTCCGTCCCAAATGTCGGCCAATAGAATTGCACCATGAGACGTGTACAGTTAACAAATAAGAATTTCATAATGAATAAAACAACATTTAATTAAGATTCAGGCTAGTGCAATTAAAAATACAATTGTTGTAAACATTGGTGCATGTTTTCTTCAAGTCAGAGTTATCGGTAATGGTCCCAGAAGAGGTAGATGGCATGAGGTTTATGCTGTTGATGGCATTTTCTGCAGTAGGCTCACTCCTTCGCAGTTTCTTGACAATTAGTTCGTGGTGTTCCTGGTCGAGTTGGAGATACGGCTTGATGGAGTTACTGTTGGCATTGATTATCTGCTGCTCTCCCAGGCCCGATTTCGCTAGATTGGAGACGGCTGTTGCACGACTGGAGTGATTGGTGATTTTTTTGTTACCAAGGTCAAGCCCAGCTTTTTGTGCTGACTCCTTAACCCACTTTGAAATCGTGTTTTGGCCTACTGGGGAATCCTTGTACCACCTAGCGCCTGGAACTTTATTCCAGAATGGATTTTGGGTCAGGAATAGTCTGTCGCTCTTGATATTGGCATCTCTCTTCTCTCTCAATTTCTGGAACAGTCTCACTGGGCACTTGTCAGGGATTTCCCGATTCTCCACCAGCCACTTGCTGTCTGATAATTTTTTATCACCACCTTGTGTGGTCTTGCTGAAAATTGGATTGTATTCAATTCTCCCAGTTGTTTCCCCGTCATTTCGCTGTTCTGCCTTGAAGTGATGTATTGACGCCATGCTGCCCTCACCACCTCTCCAAGCCATTTCCACTGATATTATCATGAATAATTTTTTCTGGAGGCCATCAGGAGTTTCCTCGTCCCAAACAGTGGTCATTGCATCCCAATCTTTTTCCTCCAACGCTGCTGCACTTGCCCTCCGTTTTTCCGGAATAGATTGTAAAGCCTTACGCTTGGCATCACGAGCTCCTCGAGCGGTCTTGAATGCAGCATCCGAAAATGGGTTGATTTTGACGTCGAAATCGTTCAAATACTTTTCTTGAAGTAATTTGGCAGTCTGATTCCACATTGTTTTTATTGTACCTTCCTTATAGTCTTCTCCATCCATTTTCTTCATATTGTAAGCGTAATCTTTCATAATGTTTGCCAATTGCGCTTCACTCGTTTCAGCACTCAATGTGTATTCCCTCTCAGTACAAAAAGTAGTAAATTGGTTCCAAACTGTTTTTTTTGCCTTCTCCGTATTAATGGGAACATTTCCTTTGACTTTTTTATCGATGGTGGACAGAGAACAAACTCCAAATCGACTCATTTTCATGCAAAATCTCCAATTTTCACAATTGAATTCAACCTGTCAGTTTGACGTGTGGTTAATTTGACTGGATCATGTTTTGTTTTTTATATATAGCTACTACCAGAGAAAATTTTCAAAAAATTATCAGTATAATACCATGTAGGTTGTACCACGTGACGTCGAATGGTGCAATTCTATTGGTCGATATTTGGGTCGGAAAAATAATCAGACAAATACCTAAAAACTTTTTCAATTGAATAACTGAAATTGTAAATGGCTTTGAGGAATCTTTTTGGATACTAAATTTGTGCATTTCTTCTACAATATGCCAAAGTAAGTCGTCATCAAAGAACCACGAAAAATATTGAAGGGGAGTTTCAAAGTCTATAATTGGTGACTGTAAACTTGTGTCTCCAGTAAATGTAGAATGAGGTGAATGAAAAGTTGTTTTTCTCCAAATGAATCTCCTTTTATTTCTTTTGGCAACAGACGTAGAACTAGGGGTTCTATTTGATGATCGCCCAAGTGCCCGTGATTGTCTAAAGGTACCTGTAGTTGTCTCTGATGTGCTAGGCTGCGGGTCTGATATTTCTGACCTGTCCCGTAAAATATTCACAACATGAACATCCTCGTTGGCAGGAGACAAAGATCGTCTTTGCGGCGATAATGATGTGTCCTCGTCTCTAAGTGATTCAGATATAATGTTTTGGATTGACTGAATTTTTTCGATGTCATCATCACTTCCAGCATCAGAAAACTCCTCCTCATCTTCACTCCCAGAAGGGATATTCAAGAAATCTTCAATTTCTTCACTACACAATCTTCTTCGCGACATAATCTATAAAAGACAATAAAATAATAGTAAATAATGCGTAAGTACGAAATAGTAAAACAAGCACCAAAGCTCACCGTACCGTATGTGGAACATAGATAAAAATGATAATTTCTAATACTATTACTAGAGAAATATGAAAAAATAACTTACCTCTGCAAAATATACACTCCCTTATTATTCACTGTATTTTTTTTGGATTCAGAACTATTCAATCACTATTTTTTAGAAATTTTTGAAATCACGAGAACGATTAACGTAAAATTTTTACTCAAATTTCTCGCCAAACTGTCTAAACAGGAAACAGTAACGACATCTATGCCCAATGGCTTATATTATTTAGTTGCTAAATATCCAATGGTTATGTTCGGATTGATAATAGATGTCGCTGCACGTTTTTTATCGCTGTAGGAACGATATAAATGGTTGTCCCACATGTGGAACTGAGGGCCTTGTAGGGATAAATATTTCGTTACCGTAATAGTCCTATGCCGATATTTTAATTTTAATACATTAATTATTCATTTGTTCACTGTTTTAACAATGATTTGTAATGTTCCTAGAAGTTTTGTGTGACATACGTAAGCAAAAAGAAAGGAAGGTTGGAGATTGACACACTTACCCCAGGAATGGGGCAAGTGTAACAGATAGCATTTTTATTTGTTCCTCTGGTTATTGTTGCTGGTCTCTTACTGAAATAATGAGATATTAAATATGTCAACTTATTCTAATTCAATAACACGATAGTCTATTCTTGCTTGCAACAGATTTATATTCTAGAAGGGGTAAGTGTGACAGATTTTTCGAGGACTAGTGATGTGACAGTATGTTACACTTCCCCGGGAAGGTTTAAGTATAATAAAACGTAAATATGTACTTATTAGTTAAAAATTATATTTAATTAAAAAAAGTAACTATTACAAAAAATAGACATCATTTTGGTCATCAAACAGAGTAAAAATATAGGGTTGTCTTTGCTTTGTACTAACTCAACTTTTTTCACAACTTAAGTTATAGGAACTACATCAATGTCTTGTTTCTTTAGCATTGAAAAATTTACTACGTTGTTCTGGTCTACAAAATGTTTGTAATACAAAACTTTGTAACGATCATTTTTTTCAATACGCTGTACTATTCCAACATAGTATTTCCATTTTTTCTTTTCGTAATATAGAACCAAAACAGCGTCTTTTACTTTCAAAATCAAGTCATTGCTATTTTCATCCGTGTATGTTTCTATGGCATTCAATATTTCTTCATTGGTCAACGGCTGGTGGTTAATGTCATTTTTTGTGTCAAATGTCTTCTGCAACCTCGGTTTTGGTTCAATGTTGATATCAGCATGTACTTTAAGTGTGTGTGTAGATTTTTCGGGTTGATAGTCTGTTTCTTGGCATAGAACACTCTCAGAATCACTGCCAGCATCTAATATATCAGAATCAGAGTGTATGCTCATAATGTCTGATTCACTAGTAGTAACAGATATTTTGCGCTGTATTTTTTTGGCTCGTTGCTTCTTTAAATTGGTTTTAGATACTTTTTTCGCTCCTTTATCTTTCTCTTCCTTTATCTTTATCTTTTTATCTCTTTTTTCAATTTCCTTCTTCTTTCTTTCAATGTACTCTTTTGTGGTATACGATGGACTCTTTTTCACTAAGACCCAAGACATTCGTTATCACAACTTGTAATTTGGTGTGCTTCATTCTAAGGTTTGTTGCTATGCTGGAGTCTGGGAAAATGTCGGGAAGTAAACCGTTCAAATGATCCATAACAGCGTGTGAAATTTTGTGCTCTGCCATAAATGGCGCCAACTTTAATTCAGCTCGTTTGACTTTCTTATCGGCGGAATGCATTTTTGTTTTTTCAAAAACATTTGAGTTGTTGACTGATTCCTTTAATTTTATCTTTATGTTTTGTACCCTCTTTGTGTCGTTTTATGACACTAATCTCAGCAGTCATTGTGATAGCACATAAGGTGCACGTAGCTTTAAGAGGATCAGTTGGGTGCTCACGTAACCAAGATGAAAAGTCCTTGTTGGTTAACCATTCCGATCGAAATTTCTGTTTATATTTACTTTTCTGTTTCTCACCTGCCTGTGCCTTTTGTTTTTTTGGAGTAGGTGGGCCACCACCATCGCTGTTACTGTCGATACTAGCCATTTTAGTAACACAAAAGCATAACACGGTTTTTTAAAAGCAATGAATGTTGTTACGGAATTTTACTTTTAGCAACAATGAACACACACAAAACTTTATCTGAAAATGAATGTTATTATTCTGGGATAATAAGTAATCGTTCATTTCATTTCATTCAGTTACAAAAAAGTGCAATTCTATTTGGTCGGGTTATAAACATACGAACCGTGGAAAGAGCATGGAGGTTCCCCGCTTTAATCGTTTCAGAGACAGAAATTTTTAGTGTTGTCATCAATCTAAAATACAATAATTAATAAGAAGGAAAATAAAAAAAAATTCTAACTGAAAATTACGGTAGTTTTTAATACCGTAGCATAGACAGTACGGTAGGTAGTAAAACCAGCAAAATTACGGTATGTCTACCGTAATTACGGTGTAGTTGGAGACACTGGCCCCAGGTAAGTCGGTCATCCAATATGACTCCTAAATATTTAATAGTTTTAACACGATCTAAAGTGGCACATGAACAACACGCGGGGAGGCTCACTTCTCTGTTACATGGGTAAGTATGTAATTGAATTTTGAATGACTCTTTCGGGCATGTTTGTCAATTAGTGATATTATTGGATGTAATCAAACTAGCGTATTAAAACACTAACTTTTATATTATTACTATCAGAATGTAAAACATTGAATTTTGGGTTACTTTTTGGTATAAAACTTAACAAATGTTAGGTATACTTAACTACCTAACGAGTTTCAATGAACAATAGTATATAATTTTCACAGCACTAGAAGTAGCGAAATAATTTTCTTTTAACAATATTTAACGAAAGGTCAAACCAAGGGCGTTACTTTGCTAACTTATTATAACGGTATTAATACCTAACTCACTAAAGTTACTTACGGATTTTAAGCAATAAACTTCGAAAATATAATAACAAAAAGGCACTATTACAACAAATTATACAATAATATACAGACTTTGTCTCGATCCACTCGTAACTCCTTTGTCTTCGAACAATGACCACCACATTTTATAACCTTCAAAACTTCCACGACCGCGGCGAATTTGATCCAATATTTCAAAATCTTTGATTTTAATCAAATCCAACAGCAAATTCGGCTCGAAGCTGACCAATGTGAATGGTGGATGGTGGAAAAAACAACAATTACGAGTACGAGTGGTTATATTCACGAGATGTAATTGCAATCAGACAGTTCGCTTTTGTATCAACTGTGAATAGAAAAAACGCGGCTTTGCGCCATTGCTTTTTCTTATCTTTAGGGGCAAACAGACGCATTCCCATTAAATAAAAACATTATGAAACCATATCCAGGACTTCATAATAAAGGCTCTAAAGAACGAGTTTTCAATTATCGACTAAGTCGTGCAAGAAGGGTTGTAGAAAATGTTTTCGGGATAATGTCCTCTAAATTCAGACTGTTAAGAAAACCGCTTCTCTTGAATCCTACAAAATCATCTGACGTAATACTTGCATGCACGTACTCACATAATTTTTTAATGAAGAGTGATTTAACACGATCATTTTATGTTGGCCATAGTATGAATTTTCAACAAAATAATCTGGACATAGATACTGTAAATGACTTTATAACTGTCGAACCTGGGAATAACAGAAGCGGCAGGAGTTCGAAAAGAGTTTGCTGATTTTTTTTTAACAAATATTATGACAACCAAATTACTAAAACGTAATTTCTCACAGTATTTGTCTCGACTAGATTAGAGTTTTAAAAAATAAATAAAGAGTTATAATTACAATGGACTTTCATTTAGGTACTTAATTCTATAATATTATCATAAAAATAATTTTATTTACCTCTGAAACGCCTGCTTCGTTTGTAGAGCGAACCTTATTTTTATCTTTTAAAAATAATAGCAACTCGAATCCAAACCGATTTGAAGAAATTTCTTCTGCTGCTGCCCCCGATTTAGGCTTTTTTAATTCTCTTTGAAACTGTCCAACAAACTTCGCATCTTCTTTTCAACAACACTTTTTTCTTTATCGAACTTACTAGCCAAATCCATCCAAGCGTCATGTTTTTTGTTGCGATCCTTAAAATGTTCACTTGTCGAATCCCACAATTCTCTTTTTTCTTTAAAGTGCTCAATTAGTAATGCAGTGTTCTCTTTGTTCCACTCCATTTTAAAAACCACTAAAAACATTGAGTTACATGTACTACGTACTAATACCTCAATGACTAATAAAACCGGCCAAGTGCGAGTCGGGCTCGCGCACAAAGGGTTCCGTAGCAGCAAATATAATAAATTACAGTTAAATCAACCTATCTCAAAAACTATAAGAGATACTTTGATCAAACCAAAAATCGTTGAAAGAGTTAATTAGCATGCATCACCTCTATTTTTTTTAGAATTTTATACCCCGTAGTTATAAAAATAGAGGGGGGGGGACATACTTTTTACGACTTTGAGAGCTGATATCTCAAAAACCGTTCACTTTAAGAAAAATGTTTTTTAGAAAACTTTATATCATTTTAAAAGACCTTTCCATTGATACCCCACACGGGTATGTACATCGAAAAAAAAAATTTCATCCCTCAGTTACATGTATGGGGGGCCCCACCCCCAATTCTTTTTTTTACTATTTAGTGTCATATTTTTGTAGCGGTTCATACAACACATATTCCCATCAAATTTCATCACTGTAGTACTTATAGTTTCCGAGTAAATCGGCTGTGACAGACGGACAGACGGACAGACGGACAGACGGACATGACGAAACTATAAGGGTTCCGTTTTTGCCATTTTGGCTACGGAACCCTAAAAATGAACACGTCTACACGCCGCGCCGCTGCGCCCGCGCGTCTTAGTACACGTGACTAAGTTATTTAACATTGTTGTACTTATTATCAATAACATATTATTATAACATGTTTTATAACATTCAGTGTCCACATCACATGAGTAGAAAAACGGAACAGAGACTAAGCTTCCTAAGAACGTGCAAAATTGTTACCTATTTTGGTAGGGTTGTCACAATAGGTTAAGACTAATTAAACAAAACATTTGTTAAATAGTTTTATTATTGCTCAATCAGATTCCTTCAGCGGAAATCGTGGTCCTTGGTGACTTCAATGCGCACCATGTAGAATGGCTCAAGTCTCGCACAACAGACCACGCTGGGAAATCTGTTTACGACTTTGCCCTTGCCTATGGTCTTACCCAACTGGTAGCATCGCCCACGCGAATTCCCGATGTTGAGGACCATATGCCTTCCCTGTTGGACCTTCTGCTGACTTCCCATCCGGATGGCTATCAGGTCAATGTTGATGCCCCTTTAGGCTCGTCTGACCACTGCCTCGTACGGAGTGAAGTGCCAATCTTGCGCTTTTCACGGCTACTGAATGGTGGCCGCCGTCGCGTTTGGCACTACAAGTCAGCAGACTGGGACGAGATGCGCACCTTCTTTTCATCTTATCCCTGGGGCCGTGTTTGTTTCTCGGCAGAAGATCCTAGCACCTGTGCTGACTTTGTTGCTGATGTGATACTTCAGGGAATGGAATTGTTTATTCCAAACTCCGTTGTTCCCATCGGTGGCAAGTCCCAGCCCTGGTTTGGTCACTCTTGTAAAACGGCATCACGCCGAAAACAGGATTGTTACCAAGCCTGGGCCAATGCTCTTGTGTCTAGTGATCCAGACGCCCGTACTCTTAAGAGAGAACTAAACTCGGCCTCTAGGTCCTTCAAAAGAGCTATTGCAAGAGCTAAGTCTGAGCATATTGCAAAGCTTGGCGAGAAACTCGCCCGACTTCCTTCGGGAACACGAGCCTTTTGGGCACTCGCCAAAGCTGTGCAAGGAAACTTTTGTCGGCCGTCATTGCCATCTCTACGCATGGAGAATGACTTGTTGGCCCACACGGCGAAAGAGAAAGCTGATCTTCTTAGCTCCCTTTTTGCCGCTAACTCGACTTTGGATGACATGGGGAAATCACCACCTACCATCCCACGGTTCGAGGGCTCTATGCCGGACATCCGTTTCACCCAGAGCGCTGTGCGTAAAGCACTTTTCGCTCTAGACATCCACAAGTCGAGTGGACCCGACGGTATTCCTCCTATTGTGTTGAAGATGTGTGCACCTGAGTTGGCGCCGGTTCTCACGCGACTTTTCCAGCACTCCTATTCCACAGGCGTCGTCCCGAATACATGGAAGACAGCTTTAGTACACCCTATCCCGAAAAAAGGCGATCGCTCGGATCCGTCCAACTATCGACCCATAGCCATCACTTCCTTGCTCTCCAAGATAATGGAAACCATTATCAATCGCCAGGTGCTCAAATATCTGGAAGAGCGCCAGCTGATTAGTGACCGACAGTACGGTTTCCGTCGTGGCCGGTCAGCTGGCGATCTTCTTGTATATTTGACTCACCGCTGGGCGTCAGCGATTGAGAGCAAGGGGGAAGGCTTAGCCGTCAGCTTGGACATAGCGAAAGCTTTCGATCGGGTATGGCACAAAGCGCTTCTTGCGAAGCTTCCTTCCTATGGGCTTCCTGAGAAATTTTGCCAGTGGGTTGCCAGTTTTCTCACAGAGCGTAGCATGAGTGTCGTAGTCGACGGTTCATGCTCCGATCCTAAGCCTGTGAATGCTGGTGTCCCACAAGGCTGCGTTCTGTCTCCCACTCTGTTTCTTCTGCATATCAATGATATGCTGCTAGACGGTAGCATTCATTGCTATGCAGACGACAGTACTGGTGATACAATATACACCGGCCACAGCAATATTTCTCAGGACCGCGTCATTGAGTGCCGGAACAACCTCGTGTCTTCAATAGAAACCTCCTTAGAAGAGGTATCTAACTGGGGCCGACGTAACTTAGTCCAATTCAACCCCAAGAAGACACAGGTCTGCGCGTTCACCGCAAAAAAGCTTCCCTTTGTCGTAACTCCTCGTTTTCAGGGTATTCCTCTCTCTGCCACAGCTAGCATCGGTATTCTTGGTCTCGAAATCTCGAGCAGCGTACAGTTCTCCTGTCATCTGGAAGGAAAGGCCAAATTGGCTTCACAGAAACTTGGTGTGCTCTGTCGAGCGGGGCAGTATTTCACGTCGCACCACCGCCTTATGCTTTATAAGGCGCAAGTTAGGCCGCACATGGAATACTGCTCCCACATCTGGGCCGGGGCACCTCAACAACACCTCCTTCCATTTGACCGTATTCAAAGGAGAGCAGTACGACTGGTTAACGAGCCAAGTCTTACCGATCGGCTTGATACTTTGGCGCTGCGAAGAGACGTCGCTTCACTGTGTGTTTTCTATCGCATCTACAATGGGGAGTGCTCTGAGGAGCTGTTTGGAACAATACCTGCCGCTGAGTTCCATCACCGTACTGCACGCCACAAACTCAAATACCACCCACACCACCTTGACTCCTGGCGATCGACGACTGCGCGCTTCAAAAGAAGCTTCTTTCCGCGCACAACGAGTTTATGGAACGAACTTCCTCATGCGGTGTTTCCAAACGGTTACGACTTAGGGACCTTCAAGAAAAGAGCGTACTCCTTCCTTAAAGGCCGGCAACGCACTGACAATGTCCCCGGCATTGCTGGTGCCTATGGGCGACGCAGTACACTTAACATCAGGTGACGCGTCTGCTCTGTTGCCTCCTCTTATATAAAAAAAAAAAAAAAAAAAAAAAAAATATTATTCAGTATAATAGAATATTTTGTTGTTTCTTTTGATATTGTGGTAAATTCTGAATCGATAGTTTTTCAAATAATGTAACGGGAAACACTTACATGGCATATCAAATTTACAATCCTCAATACGTTTAAGTATTTCGTTTCTAACATTGACAATATTTATTTCAAGATCGAAATATTCGCGAAACTTTTGCTCGAGCTTCGTTTCTGGATAACTTGTTGAAGTTGACTCTTGACTTTAGATGGTTTGTATGAAAAAGATGTAGTAGATTTTTTTTTCTGCAGACCGTATTATTGATGGCGTGTGTGAAAAGGATGTGGTTGGAATATTTGTTTCATTGTAATTTTCTGTCACAGATCTAGGGCTGCTACTGGTTGTTTCCAGTGGATACTTTGAAGAAGATGGCATGGTTGTATTATTTCCTGTGGCAGATAAGTTGAATTCATCTGTATCTCGTGTCATGTTACCATCGGTTTCATCGGCAAGTCTTATTTCCGTTTCATTTATAAGGCGGAAAATTTCGCCCTTTAATTTGGCTTGAATATTTTTCGGCATTGTTTTCACAGTTCGACTCATGGTTATGAAAAAACTAATGGTTGAGTCATCTTCTATTTGCTTTTCTTCAATATAGTGTTTGAATAATAAATTTGACATTTTGGGAGGCTGTTCGTTGGATGAAGAGGTCCGGTTTGATAGCTGGGACTGTGGCCGTGGCGACGCTGATAACTGCGACTGTGGCCGTGGTGACGGTAATAGCTGCGACTGCGGTCTTGGTGATATAGACTGATTTTCGCCATCTGTGGTAATATCTGAATCTTCTGGCGAACTTGTTAAATTTGAAATTTGTTTTGAATTGGAGCAGATTGAAGTACCAAAGCAAAGAGAAGGTACATAGACCTCGTCTGTTGATGAACCCCTTTTTAGTTGATTGACGTATTTTACGCAATTCACGCCTGTAGAAATTTCTTAGGGATTCTATTTTATTTTTAACATATGCTAAATCAGCTCCGAGATAAATTTCTTTACATTTTTCAATCAAATGTTGATAGGCGGTATTACGTATTTCACTATTCATAAATTTCTTGCTTTTTACCTTCCATAAACATGGATAAGTTTTGCATTCAGCTATAAATTCTTCCCAGAATATTGTATTCTCATTAAAACTCATTATAAATTAAAAATACTCCACAACTCGTCGAATGATAATAAGCGGACGTCTGTTTGGGTTGCTGTCACTGCCAGGTCTGTCCACAGGCCGCCTGGAGTTGCTTGAGTCGGTATTTGTATCACGTAAAAGAAGTACTGGACCAGGCCAGGGCCCACTCGCGGCTGTAGAGCCTCAGATAGGAAAAAAGAATAATTTGTAATCATATCCGTAAACTCGATCAATTTATTGAGTATAGCATAATTCATTACTTTTGTTATTAATGATTCCGCATACATTTTTTGCACCGCATTCTGTATTTTTTCTAATTTCTTACTTACGAATTTTCCAAGCGCTTCAATATCTGTTTCATTATTTCCTAAAGCAGCTGTGCAAGCATTTAAAATTTTTATCACGATATATGTATCAGTAGCTTCTGCACTCTGAAAAAAATAACCTTTATTAGTTGTGATGAAAAGCAAAATATACTTAGATTATTACTCTTTTTTTCAGTTCCCTACATCTGAGCGTGAATGGTTGGACATAGGCAAAATGTTCGATGAGAGATGGCAATTCCCCAATTGCGGAGATGCAATTGATGGGAAACACATAAGAATTACATGCCCCGCTGATACTGGAGCACTGTATTACAATTATAAATTTTTTTACATCGTAGTTCTCATGGCTATAGTTAATGCCAATTATGAATTTTTATTCGCAGATGTAGGAAAAAATGGAAGGAATTCAGATGGAAGAGTATTTGAATACACTTCATTTCGGCGGATGCTAACAAATGACGGGCTTCATATCCCTAAACGTGAAGATAATGTTGAAAAAATGAATTACGTTTTTTTGGCTGATGATGCTTTTCCCGCACATGAACACCTACCTACCTAATATACCTACTTTTAAACTTGTTATTTAATCTAAAAAACTAAAAAAGAATGGAAACAAACAAATTTAATCCACTTCAGAAAAATCTGCCTGACTCTCAGAATGTTTTAATTTTTTATAATAGGTGTGGAATTCCTGTGGAATCCACTGCATAAGACTCATCAAATCATTGTATTTCGCCGTTGATATGGGCTTTTCAGTTTGACTTAGACAAGCTAAATATTCAGGGAACTGAATTCGCTTAGAAGCATTTCGGATGAAAGATATTTCGGTAAAATCTTCTTCAAATGTATTTTTATAAAATAACTTTCCGGGCTTTAATGCTATTTCTAGTTTTGTTCGAGCAGGAAAATTATTACGCTTTGTTGTATTTTGCCTTTGTATAGAAGAACCAATTTTATCTAATAAATAATGAAACTGGGTTCTGTTGATACGAAATATGTTCTTAAAGTCATCTTCATTTTTTATTTCTACACAAATTTTATCTGATAAAATCAGTCAATAAGGATTTTGACCGACACCCTCAGTCAATAACCTTCTTGACTAATTTAAAGAGCAGACATTCAGTCAATATAGGTTTTAACAAACGTACCCAGTCAAAACTGATATGGACTGATTAGAAAGTCAAACGTTGAGTCAAAACTCTTAAAAAGTTGGAGTGGTTTCAGTTTTGGTTGATTGCAGTGTTTGAGTTTGAGGGAAGTTAAACATTAAAGCGTTTTAGTCTATTATACTGTGTGCCAGTCTTTTTTTCCGCGAATTTTGCATCTTCCACCTCAACTATAAACTTTTCAAATTCTTCTTTCACCATCACATTGAAATGAGTAGTTTTCATATCTTCTAGCGCTTGGATTCTTAGTAGAAAACGTTCGTTCTTCTTGATTCCACTCATTTTATTTAAACTCTACAAAATTTTACGTTGCACTGATAGCAAAAGTGGTTTTTTATACAGGTTGGTCCAAAAATCATGAATGAAACTTAAAGATCAACTTTTGTTTGCTATATGTATTAGTCAAAATTAAACATAATATCATTCAATCACAAATTTAAATAGTCCGATACATTATAGAAATTTTTATTATTTAGCCACTCATATAGTTTTGTCCTCAAAGGACCGATATTTAACATTTTTATAGTTTTTATAGTTTCGGGAAGTTCATTGAATATACGAATGCACATACAATGACAATTTTTAGTATACAAAGTGGTCCTGGGTGTATTATTGTAAACAAGTCTATTTGGATGACGGTGGTCATGGCTGTATATTTCTTGGACCGTGTTAAAAAGATATTTATGTCTTTTTGTACTGATGCGAAATATTGTATGAGTGATTTAGAAATTTTTTATATCTAACCTCCTAAGACCCAGATCGGAACTACCAAAGGTAGTCGTAAAAACCC
>CAJQZM010033583.1:0-32710 GCA_907164665.1 Colias nastes
CCAAGACTGGCTAAGTCTCGTCTTGTTCTTGCATTTGGGCAACACTATTTTAAATAAATATGCATTTAATAAAGCTTTGAAAATTGTTTCTTATTAGTTATCATGTAAGCTTCATTATATTCGATTCTTAATTTACATGGTTCGGTTTTTTATCCAATTACTGGTTTCTGTTCTGTCTTGAATTTTAATAATGAAAGTGAATCTTTTTCTTATAATAAAATACAAACAAATAATCTCCCTATTCGAAGACGTTTAAAATTAATGCTATTTTCTCTTTTGATGTTTTGATGTTTTTAAGAAAATATTAAAATAATATAACTGTGAGTAACTAGTTTATTCGACTATTATTATAATATAGTAATCTTTATAGTCCTTTCTGTATCTTATAATGATATTAATGAGATGATACCTACGTCAAAGAACGTAGGTCTAGGACATTCTAGAGTTAAAGCCCTTAGTTTTTTTTCTTTAAAAGACTTGAAAGCATATGTATTATCTTGTGCGGTTGTAAAATGCTGACGAATTTTTTGTTTGTTTGAACAAGTTAATCTCTACAACTTCAGGTTTGAATTAAACGATCCTTTTTGTGTTCGATCGTCTACACTCTAGTTATCTAAAAAGTCTATAGAAATTGCTATAGACATATACTTGCAATAGAAGAAGCGTTCTTTCAGAAATGTTACAAAAATATCTATAATCCTCTGAGAGCAAAAGTTATGTCTGTCAGTTAGTTAAAAACTTACCGACAACCAAAATAGAGAGTAGTGTAACTGCGTCCGGGTCCTCCGCGTCTTCATATTCGACGGTCGTCTCGTTCGTGCCTATCACCGCCTGTGAACAATTATATATAACAATAATTATAATTTATAAGAGCATTATTTAAGTGTCTATTATAGTTTGTATTCGATTTTTTGAAAGCCTTGTTTGAAGCAAGATGAATTTAAGTAAATGAAACATGTTCAAAATAACATAATAAAGGCTTTTTCTAAAAAAACCTTGTGACAGTCGGTTAAGAATTTTAAAGTAGAAAAATGTTTGTAGGATTAGATAGATATTTTAAAATGTCACATCATATTGATATAAATTAGTTTACTACCATAAATAGAAAGTTTAAAGAAGTTGTGGCTAAGGTCTAGTATGTACATTGTACGCATTCATTAAATAATTTACATGCAAAATAAGGTAAAATCTCAGTAGGATTCCGTAATTGTTAGATGCAAGGTGATAGTACACCCTTGTTTCAAAGATCACGTACATTTATCAGCCCTTCGTCTTTCTCCCCTCAGATTAAGGATTGATGATTAAGGATTGATGGGAGCGAACTAATTATGTTTTCGTGTACAATTGGTACTGGGTTTTTAAAAGCGTATCTTACTCTAATGTTTTCAGTGCAGTTGAATATTCTCCATGGATATGAACCGATACAGATGATCGATGACGATGATATGACTTAATGTTATTTTAACACGTTCACTGCGGTACCTAAAATGCCAAACTTACCGTTGTTGCGGCATGTCTTCCATACTTCACATCGGCAAGTTCACCACTGTGCGTCATGAGCCATTTTTATCACATCGCACCTTCTGACTTTGAAGGTTAATAATTTCATGAAATTTCAAGATATTTCAAAAATTTTTTTTTGCGAGACTGACACGCGGCGCGCTCGCAGTACAGTGCGGCATGAGGTGCTTGTCCATGGCAAAATATTTGACATGCCGCACACAAAAGAAACGGTTTCTTTTCTATGCGTGTGTCCAATATTTTGCCATACGATTTTTAAACGAAATTGAGTCCTACCTCAAACTGTGATCACAAAAATATATTTGTCTCTTTTCTAGTCATTGATTAACATATAAAAAACCTCGCCGCACCACGGTGAAAACTGCGATTTTGGGCGCCGCACTGTGGTGTAGTCGCTGATGGCCCGATACTGGACATGCCGCAGTGAACGTGTTAAACATGAAACATAATACAGATTAGTTTACAGAAATCCAATTTGCATGGAAATAACGGTTTATTTTATTACCTGAATCTTACATTAATAAATACTAGTGTTATTCTGTAACTTTAATTATTCATTCGTTTAAATTAACACCTATGACGTCACCAAATGGTGCTCAATCGATTCTATTGTTAATTGAATCGAAACGTACCTACATAAAAACTCCTATAAGCGGCAAAAAGTAGGAGACACTAATTAATAAAATACTTTCACATTGTAATATATGATAATTTCATACATAATTAATTTAAGCAAAGATAAATACAGGCGTTACCGTGTAACAAGACTAAATTTTCCAAACTCAAACATTACAAAGTCACGATGCTTGAACTTCGCTCGTGTTAAATCCCCGATGTTTGAGTTTGTATAACAAATGAGTATTAAAGGTTTTGTCAAATAGAAAGCGTTTTTAGCGCGTGTTAGCATGTTCAAGTGATGCCACGCTATGACGCTTTATGGATTTACCAGAAAGAGCGTTCTTAGCGTGCGTCAGAGTGTTGTCGCTCGGTTTGACGGTGTATCAGCGCATAGTACAAAACCAATTGGCGTCATAGAGCGGCGTCAGGTTAGCGCTTGGCGTGCGCTAATAACGATAGTATAATTCTATTTGACGAAGACATTATTATTTGTACAGAGTACCAGCTACGCGGTAATATACCGTCAAACAGTCAACTACAACGCTTTAGCGCTATATAGTTACGCGTTCTATCTAGCAAAGCCTTAAACTATGTATATGTACCATTTTCCTACTTTTGAACTCTAAGCTATCAAAAGGGATTCAAATCGCGTTGACCTCTGAAACGGTCTGTAGAGACATGTTTCACCAAACTTGCAAAAACTAGTTTGAGGACAGTTTAAATGACCTAAACGGGATTTCTCGTTTTATTTTTAAAAATTTATTATGGCCATTTTACTCATTAGGTTAAGTACTTTCGATATCAGTTTAAAGTTTTTTGATATCTGCAATAGTTACGGAATAATCGCCTGTGCACACTTAACGATTACACCCCGTATAATAGTGCCTGGTCTTATTATAAACGTATGCTAACACTTCAAGTAATGTATTATTACTAAATTTTAATAAAAGAGATTTTGCCTTTGCAAATTTGCCCTACCTTGCCAGACTTACTGAATAAAAAAGCGCAGGTGTAATTACAACACTGTTTCTTATCACTATGAACCATAAAATATGTACATTGTAAAGCATTAAAATTGCGAATAAGATACAAAAAATACACCACAGAAATAATGACAAAAGTATACACTATAGTCTATACAGTCCCCTTACTGTTTCGTAAAAAAAAAACAATGCCATTTTTAACATTAGTAGCACAGAGAAAATGATTATGCCAAGTTTCAAGTTTCATTTGCAACAAATATTGGAATAAAATCATGGAATACTTCCAGAGGAAACATTGTATAAGAGTATGGCCGCCAAATATTGTACAATAACAGTCGTGAAATCGTAACACACCGTAACATACGTGACTGATAGTAACATACGTGATTTTGTTAAGCCTAGTGTACATTACAACTAATAATGCAGGAGATTTTTTTTACATTTCTGTTTTATATTGTTAATTAAATTATTTGATTAAATTACTTTAAAACTCAATAAAACAAATTTAAATATTAAAGAAAAAGTTTTATTTCTCAAATTTTGTATTTCTATAATACTTACAAATGCAAGAATCATTCACAACTTATGATATTAATTACGAATACGAATTATTATAGTAAAAAAGTTACTAACTTCCGAAACATGATAGTTTTTGAAGTGGGTTCTCTTTATGTAAAAAAGTAAATTTTTAACTTTAGATTCTCTAGTGAGTACTACCCCTAACAGCCGATCACGAATGTTACGTAACACAATAGTAACACATGGTATCATTCGTGAATCAAAATATGGTTGGACACAACTTAAAAAGCCTTTATTCGTCAAAGTTTTGTAGTAATAAGACGCCGCATAGTTTGATTTGTTACTAGAACACTAAAGCTACACACATAATTTAAATAATATAGTAAATTTGTATTCTTACCTTGCATAATTCTCACTCAAAATTATTAAAATGTTCTGGGACAAAAATGCCGACTACCTTTCGATCAACTTTTACAGTAACAAAATGGCGATTTTTTTTCTAAAGGTTGGCCAACATGTAAATCGGTGTTGCCCCTACTTAAAAATATTTTTGTGGCTTGGATATCTAGTTATTTAGGGTGTTATTTTATGGTAACCGTGCGTGAAGTATCATTCGTGAAAAAAAGTGAGACATAGTTTTAAGTGAGTTTTATATTAATTTCTTTTATGTTATTTTTATTAGAACTTGTTAAAACTATCCACAAGTTTACAGAATAATTTAGAAATACCAAAATTTTACAGGTATCAATAGATTTTTGCATAATTTTGTGACTTCAAAGTGTGAGATGACTAAGTGGGACACATGATTTTAGTATGGAAAGGAAAATAAGCATTTCAAAAAAAAAAAATATTGAGCTTGTTAAAGGCACTCAAAATTAATTTAAATTATTAATATAATGATAAATATAACACAGTGAAGCTGAAACTATTTAAAAACTACCATAATTACTATATAAAAAAATCTGGTGCTATATAAAATGACAAGGACATTTTTTTTTTCTTGAATGTACAATTTTTGGCGGCCATACTCATAAACTTCACGGAGTTAAAACTTTTGCAAACTTATTTTTCCATGTTACGAGTGTTACTGAAAGAATAAATAATACCTCATAACTAATACAGCTCTGTTTCTTTTTTTTTTTTTTAAACATAATATTCTTAGTTTGAAACAATTTTCATAAATATGCCATTGATTATCATATTTTATTCGATATTGGATAATAACTTTTATAGGGATATTTTAATAATCTGAAATAATGCGTCAGGGTTTTAAATGTGTTTAAATTATACTAATGATATTATACATGTTATCTTCATTACTCTATCCAGACCATTTTAGTATCCCTACATGGTCTAAATAGTCCTACTTTATAATACAAGTCAATAACTATTACTCAGAAGTAAAAACTAGTAAGTAAACAAACCTTTTAAGTCACATCGATATTAAAATTACCTCTACACATTTTCTAGTGCCTCAAAAGATAAATGTATCTTTACTGCCTTTTCAAAAAAGCTCATACAGACATTTTCATCGCATTTTTCGTATCAACCATTATATAAAAGCCGAGACCTGATCAATGTGACTGAATGAGACCATTTCAATGAATATGTATAGCACCTGATTTACAAGTTAACAAACTAGCAAAATAATTTATTCACGCGATTATACGCTCCATTGCCTGTACATAGAGGCCATTTTGCAATATACACGAGTTAATTCAACAGCACCGATTGTTGTTAAGGTATTCGAGCGTAAAGATCTCGTAAATGAATGGGCGCAGCTTTGTTTACTTACTACTCCAGTAATTGTATTATCGTTTATTTCCATAATATATTTTAAAGGAATATTTTCGACGGAAAATTGTTATTTGTTTATTGACAGGACTATTATTTCAGTATTGGAAGAGTATTTATTTTTATTATAAAATAAAAAACATTTTCATGTAAAATTTTGTCAAAACGCGTATATACTTTTATGGCTTACATTTTGAATAAATTCATGTAGAGACAAGCGTCTAACACTACACGTCTTAAGTCTACAAGCCCTAACTTAACAAACTCATTGCTAAGTATGTGACTTGGCCGTTTCAGTACTATGAGAACTATTGCAATATATAAGAAAATCGCAAAACTGATTAACCAAATGTTTCAAGTACGATGTAGAGTTATTATTATTCTCTTTAATTAAACCCTAATATTGAATAGTCTCTGTTAATTGCAAATAATCTCTAGTTAATCTAGAGCCTCATTATAAACCAACAAAATTAAAAAGCACAGTTCGAATTACCATCCCTTTTCAGCCGTGTTATATTCATTGAAATGATGTCATTATAAACCAATAAAATTATTAAAAAGAACCCACATCGAATTATCATCCCTTTTCAGTCGGGTTATACTCATTGAAATGATGATGATAATAAAGCGTACAAAAGTTTCAGAGACAAAGAACAAATACAGTAACGGGGCGGTCGGAAGCACTTTTCTAACTAATGAGCGGCGAAACGGGATGCTACGTGCTGTAACTCAGCAAACTTGATACATAAGTGGAAGTAAATGTAGGTAGAATTACGAAAAGAATATAATATTACGTGAACTATCCTACTAATATTATAAATGCGAAAGTTTGTATGTTTGTTTGTTACTCCTTCGCGTAAAGACTGATGAACCGATTTTCATAATATTGACACACACGTAGAGAGTAACTAGGATACGCTATACTATTGCTGTTTTCAAAGAAAATTATATCCAAATGACCACGGGCCTTTAGATATTTCGAAAGAAAGCAACAATGCTACAAGAAAAGTGGCTTTTCAACTATACTGCGCTGCCATAAATTCAGAATTTATGACCTTATAGCCAAATATTCCACTGCACTGCTTCAACCGATTGTTAATGTGTTACAGTAAAAAAGCATTGACTTGCTCCAGTGTGCGAATCACGTTAAAATAATCATAGACACATTAAAAAAGATCGTGAAAATGTGGACGATCACAGCTGTAGTTTCGTAGCTGAGGTTCCAGTGATCGCAGACGCTTTAGAAGTTGATTTTACAATGCCACGCATCGCAAAAACACCGACGCATCGAGCAAAACCTCTGGCAGGGAGTCCTACCCAGTTTTGGAAACTCTCGTTAATTATTCCCTACCTAGACTCGCTAATTATGTTGTAGAGCGTTTCACTAAGAACAACTTACCGGCATATTCTATAAGCTCATTGCACCCCTAATGACATTCGAAGAGTTTTTTTTTAAAAACCGGGGGCCTTTCGCGAGTATTGTAATATAACTAGTAGTTTCCTCAGTGAAGCTCAACTGTGGGACCACTTGTAGGAAGAATAACATATGGCAATGAATGTTCTGAAAGACATGGAAGTGACAAAACTGATAAAGACTTCAGAAATGTTTTATCCGAGCATATAAACTGCGCTTGCTATGTTACTGGCCCAGCCGTGTACGACTTGTGCTATAGAAAGGTCTTTCAGTACGTTACGGCGTGTCAAGACTTAGCTTCGTTCTACCATGAGTGAAAATCGTCTGAACGGTCTCTGTATGCCGAGATCCTCTTGCCGAAGCAAAAAAAAATAAAATGGAACGCTCAGAGCTAAGAAGGGTCTGCCAGAATCCACGACGGCTTTTCTTAAAGTAACACATATTGAAATTAGTTAAGACCTTAATAAATAAACAACTTATAATACCTATGTGTTGTTATTTTCTGCTAGTTACATATTATTTTATACTGCTGCCCCACCCTGAGCCCATGGCTAGCTACACCCATGCCCTTGTTGATGTATAAAAAATCTTAAATATAGTCTATGTCGCTCAGAAATGAATGCTAGATATTTTTAAAGATCACATTTTTTAGTAAATATACTCGTAACATACATTCATACTAAATTCTTTATTTGAGAAATAATAATTCAAATTAATAGCACACTACAAATTGATGGTATAATTAAAGACTTAGCAGATGATTAAAGTTTAATTTTTGATTCGAATTTCACCCGTTTGTAGAATTATCTATTCTCTAGTTGAGGTGGAGTTGCGGCCAATTTGAACGGCTGAATTTTTTCGAAATTTGATATATTAGCTTTCATAGCAATAATATATGAAGCAGAATTAAAGGTTAGTTACAGGGTTATGTTAAGGGTTTAGTTATAATGTTAAAATTTAGGAATAATAAATACAAATTAGGATAGAGAAATTGTTATTAAATAAACAACATTTTAAAAGAGTATTCGAACAGTTATAATAGGTATACAAATATATAAGATATACAAATTATTATATTATGTACATAAATAAAAGTAGCTGAAGTTAAATACTAACTAATAACTTGGACAAATATTATGTACCTACATTCTACCACAGATAATGTAATACTATATTTTACCTTCTATGTAATTTACTTTTTGTATAGCAAAATTCATATTAAATCCACATTTAAAATATAATTTATCCAATAATATAATGATAGTAACAGATCTACTCCAAAACACGTTGGAATGTCTAATCGCAAAGATATGACCCTTGAAATATTTATATTGCTCTGAACGACATTCCACCTCGATTCCTTACCTACAATAGACTTAATTTACTTTGTTAGAATTTCAATATTCTTTAACAGTATAATCCATGTAAACAACTACTTCTCTGTGTATAACATTTACTACTGTTTACTCTATGTATAACATTAAAAAAACGAAATATTATTACTATTCATATTTTATCAATTATTATCTATAGGTGGGAGTAGGGATTTCAGTTGAAGAAAATACACTTTTTAATATAATTCATTAATTTTTAACAATTTTTTAATATAAAAATATTACTAGAGTTATTAACCCTAAGAGCCACTCACTCGGATTGATTGGTCAAAGCCCTTTGGAGGAAGATCACCTTCCTTACTTACAGTTCAATTGCTGTAGGAACTATATGGGTCACCATAGACTATATATTATGTACCTATATAAGATTGCGTCATCCTGGCTCTGTTGTGTTATGTATTACCTAAGACACATACCTAGTTTTTATAAAATAAATTATGGGTAGATTAATCTACTATTTACTTTTAACAGTTATTTTAAACAAATACTTTAATTTTTATAACTCCATTGATCGAAAATAATAATTAGGTATGTATGTTTTTACGTGCTCTTTTAAAGTTATATAAGAGCACGGTTATATACGGTAATTTATAAGATAATTTAGTACAGTTTCCAAAAAGTATACAGCAATATTTTGTACAAAGTCTACAAGATATAGATATCGAGTAAGGAATGGGTCAAGTTTATACCTTACCTTTAGACCCTCGTATCATTTGTATGTATTTGTAAGTACATGTTCAAGTGAAAGCAACATAAATAGTTTAGTAAGACCCAAATATTTTCAAACTTTTTATTCTCCCATGCTAATTTAGAGTCCCATTTGTATAACAAATACAAAACCTTAGGGAACGTCTTTTAAATAGTTTTTGTGTTGATTGGTAACAAAAAAAAACAAATCTTTTCTCTTTAAAATAATAGTTAGACGAGTTTCAAAGTGTCTTTCTTTTTATCATTCCAAAAATATTTTCATTATTTATCATGTTTCTCTACATGTACCTAAGTCTGTAAAATTATTATACTTTCAATTCATCAACTACAAATAATAAATATCTACAAGAAGGTCTCAGTACTCACTGCTCATAATACAGAATATCTAAGTCTAACAGATCATTCATTACAAGACGTACTACACGTAAAGAAATAACTTTATTACATTACATTCTGACACAGAAATCTCACCTCTATTCACTCATACACGTATAATTTCGAACCAAAATCGCTAAGCAGCTAGCTAACCGCTCGAATGAACTATTAAATACTAATTTTGTGACATGTCGGCATTCGTTACAAAGGTAATGAAATCGGAATATTTCGGTGACACGTGATGTTTGATGAGCGGTAATAATATATCGTAAAGTGCTAGATCTGTGTCGTAAAGCGAATTAACATTGGTATTACTGAAATTTATTACGTAAAGCCAGCTCTATATCTATATGTAAAGCACATTATGGTACCATTTTATACTAGTACTAGCGACCCGCCCCGGCTTCGCACGGGTGCAATGCTGATACTAAATACACTACAAAAAAACCACAGTATTACAATATTATTTCCTACAGTAAGGAAACGCCTTTGATGTCGCGCGATGCCGCCGCCAGCGTAGGTACTTACGCTGCCACACGAAAATACGCTAGGGTTGCAACAAATGGGAAATAAAACAATTGTGATTATTAATATTATGATGAAATCATTTATAAATAAATGTTGTGTATTTTGACGAGCTGAATCCAATGGTGCAATAAAAACCAAAGGGAATAACTCGTCTTACTCCTTTATTCACTGGAGGCACAGTATTCATATGTACATTCAAAATAATTGCGATTATGAAATCTGATGTAATTATTTGTTAATAAATATATAATTACAGATATTGCACTGCTAAATATTATTTTATATTTACGTGGACACTTTATTTTTGGATGTTCTTAATTGTATATTATAACATTTAACTAAGTAATGCATTCGCATTGGGATGTACAATCTGATTAGAAAATTAATTCAACAGATACAATTAATACAATCTTTCTGAAATATTGTTTCCTTCTGGGATTTCAATGTAGATTTACATCCGTAAACGGAACAGTTTGTGCGCGCCATAATAGAATATGTAAGTACCTATATGTATAATAAAATTATTACACAAAAAATACGACTGCGTCGTCCTTTCGCGCTAGGTAAGGCAAACTAAGCGTGTTTGCCTTACGCGGCCCGCGTCGCCCGACCCCCCGCCAGTTCCCCTCCGTTTCTCTGCACAAGTACATTCGCTTCCGTACTGTATAGATATTGTAATACTGTGGAAAAACTGTGAACGTTGTATAAAAACATAGCGGCCCGCTCCGGCTTCGCACTGCACGGGTATGAAATATATAGCCGGGCGGCCGGCCGGTACCGCCGCAAACGCTACGTCCCGCAATTTTTAAATCTGTAATATCTTCGAAAATATTCACTTAAATCATACGGTGTAAAGGGCCATATAGATCTATATTAAATGAACAATGTATTCAAGGTATTTAATTGGTTAAGGATTAATGCTTATGCTGTATTGGTTAAAATCGCTTCGAAAATTAGCCATTATTTGTCGTAAAAAGTAAATGACAAAAAAAAGTTATTGTGGGTTATCCATAAGAGATAGACAATAGACATATACCATCGCGGACTTTTCTGTAGACCTTTTCAATGTGTATAATACTTAGTACATTATTTTGATAAAAGTCGTAGGGTTCAGCCTGCGTTTGCAATGTAAGCGGAAAAAATGTAATTTTTTACGACATCACATTAGAAACCTCAAAAATAACAGTACTTCTCTACTATTTAATGGATGTTATTATACATATAAACCTTCCTCTTGAATCACTCTATCTATTAAAAAAAACCGCATCAAAATCCGTTGCGTAGTTTAAAAGATTTAAGCGTACAAAGGGACATAGGGACATAGGGACAGGGAAAGCGACTTTGTTTTATACTATGTAGTGAAGTGATAGTGATATTCTCAATAGAAAATTTAAGATTTGTAAGTAATAATAATAAACTTTTTTCATACTAATGTATTCAAAGAATTAAATTTAAGATCGGTAGTAACCAGTGAATTTATATACCAATCGATTTCATTGATATATCGATATTTGAATACTCGTAGGTACTCATCTAATATTTATTCCCTATATCTACTGGTTTCTTCTTTTTTAACATCATTTTATTAAACTAACCGCTCGTCCCGACCCCGCTCGCATTAACCCAACATAAACAGGATATACACAAAATAGCCTTTAACAATTACAGATAACTTATCTTTCTATTGAAAAAAATTACTTTCCCACGTCACAAACATGGTAGTATAGATTTTAACAAAAATATAAAGCATATAAGAACGTAATTTTACCCGAACCGAACGCTATAAGATATATAAGAACACATAAACTCTGACATTTTCATATTGAAACATAGGAAATTTCATCGAATCTCCCCTGTACAAAGTTTACACAGTGGAAGCTTGTGTCACATCCAATGTATAGACATTTATGGTAATGTATTAGCTGAGAGAAATTTCATGTAACATGTCTAAATAAGTATAGTGTATGTAGGTATAACGTAAGTGTGTAAGTGTAAGTGTGTGTATAATTTTGTACATTAAAATGTTATTATGTTGGGTTAATATTCTAAGTTATAGAATTTAAGAACTCGTAAAATATTTAAAGCACTGTATTTTATTCTCCTTTTAATTTTTATATGGTGAATAACTCTAGTAATATTTGTATATTAAAAAATTGTTAAAAATTAATGAATTGTATTCAATCTTGATATTGCGGCCAAAGGATGGAAAAGGGGGATATTGTTACAAATTTATTTACTCGTATGTTTCGATATATAAATTAAGAGCGTGGACTTTGGTTATAATGTTTGATTGACAGCCTAATGGTAAGTTACCTACTGGATTTTTTAAGAATTTTTTCATACAGAGAAATAATATTGTACCACGTAGTATACAAACTGTATGAAAAACTTTGTTTTTACCAAAATTATTTGAACTTTAAGAAGTTTTCAAAACGCGAGAAAAGCTGATGTCAGAAAACTAAGAACTAAATATTAATATAATAAATGTTTATAATATTATAATAAGTCTACTCACATTGGTCGGAGATATAAAATTGTACTCCATTGTAGTCCTATCTATATTGACGCATGCCGTTTCAAATTTTCGTGTCTTCTTTTAGCAGGAAGCTCCCAGGGCGCCTCAACCGCCATGTTCCAATCTCCATTTTAGTTGTCACATCTCTGGAACAGAATGGAAAAGTTAAAAATGAATTTTGTGTCCTATTATGTGATTTAAATATAATATAGGTATACGTGAATAGATTGTATCTTTGTTTGGTTTTATAGCATTCGAATGCTTTAAAAATGAGAAATGGTGTGAAGTGTGGGTTCGAATACCGCCTCGTGATCGATTTTTTTCTATACTTCAAATAATTCTTATAGATTGTATATTGTACAATAATTATGTATTAAAGAATATAATATGTAACTAAGGCTACATATAAATTTAACTGTGACTGCAAAATCGGATTTAAATGCATATAATATTGTAAATTCAGAAGTATTTGCATCATAAATATAATGAGATTTTCTAAGTTGTTTTAAAGTTACAAACATCTCTATACGTAGGCACCCATCTTTGGAAAATAACTCTGATATTAAAATTCACATAAAAGAAGATCAAAGAAAAAGTTTCCTCCAAGAAATTGCCATCAAAATAGTTTTTAATATCTTTGCCATTTGTCTAAAGTTTTTAATGGCTTATAAGTTTGACCTACTATTTTAAAACGTTAAATTACCGTAACTTTATGATATTTATTGTGAGTTTGATTTATTCACAAACGCTGGTAAGTATACGTTAGTTTATTTGGTTTCCGAAATGAAAGAAAAATAAATATATAAGACTAGCTGGAGCCCGCAGTTTTACTCATGCAGTATATCTTAAAACATAG
This sequence comes from Colias nastes, assembly GCA_907164665.1. Lineage (NCBI taxonomy): Eukaryota > Metazoa > Arthropoda > Insecta > Lepidoptera > Pieridae > Colias > Colias nastes. Next base: position 13,226 of record CAJQZM010033583.1, read on the forward strand.
TTTCATAAAAATCCGATCAGTTCCTTTACATGAAAATTAAAAAGTCAAAAATACTTCTTCACAAACTTACACGATTATAACCAACACGTTAGATTACTAACTACATAAGAGTAGAAAACAGTAGAATTCAAATTCAAATTCAAATTCAAATATATTTATTTGCTCGTATATGGTTCATAAGGGTGTTACACAATATTTTTTCTCGCATATACTGCCATTTTAAATGGCGTGCAAAAATTTACAAATTACGATAATTAAATTAGAAACCTAGATATAATGTTATGAAGATATTTAACGAATTATTGTCGTACAATATTACTAAAACTTCACTCGTTTATACGTAGTTCCCATTACACGAATGCAGCGTTGTTTTCAGATGTGCTATCGTATATCTGAGAATATCGCTTAAAATCTCCAATATCCTAGCTCGTACATTCGATATTTTGCATTATCACGTTCCAATAGATGACGCGAGTTATTTAATCTATGAATAATTTATCAGCTGAAACTTTCATATAAAATTTACTCGTAATACCTCAATTTGAGAGCAAATTGTGTTTCATGTGGTATAAAGTTTATCATGAATAATATTAGTGAAATACGTTATATTTTAGAGATAAATTTTAATGGGAGATGGATTAAATATTAACGTCAAGGTTCTAGTTTCGACTGCTTGTAATCATAGTGTTTTAAGAAAGTACCTAGTTACTCAGAGGTAAAATGGATAAAATAAATTGCTATTGTTCAATTTATCGTGTATCTTATAGATATTGAATATAGCCATATTTTTCTTTAGTATAAGTTAATAAAATAATTGTGAGCTCTAGCCTCTATATACTTTGTACCGAAATGGTAACAAAACAATTAGGTAATGTTAACATGTTCAACTTATGAACCAAATTTCGTCAAGAAAATGTAGTTCAAATTTAACAACCCCATATTAACGTTAAAAGCTAACAAAACTCCAAAACGAGCATGAAAAAGAAAACCTATTACCCAAGCGCTAGCCTTTACTCAAATTTACTCAAATCCTTGCACAAGATTGAACAGAAAAATACAAACGACTTTTAGTTGAACTTTGTACGGTTTAAACATTTTTACATGAAGACAAATGGTTTCTATGCAACGGGATTATAGAATCGATTGGAGGACTAATGGACTCTTGTTTGCACAAGTGGCTTGCACAAATGAGATGGAATGCTTCTACAATCGTATTACTCCTGATCTTTGTTTTGATATGCTAGTGATGCAGATTTATGGACTTTGGACATTGAAATTCTTGTTATTGTGTATTTTATTTTGTTGTATTTAAAACTAGCAGTCCGCCCTGGCTTCGCACGTGGCACATGTTAACGTTTACTATCCATAAGAATAAATTAAAGAATGGGGCGTTCTCGAATTTGCACTTAGCAACACATTTGGTGTTTCTTTTTTTTATTATATTGATGTATATTTTAAAGGGAACTTAATAATTTACATAAAATGATCGGTTTTATATTGTTTGCTACATATTTTGAACGCTAGGTGTGAGGTGAAAGGTAGAGTCTAACCGTAAAGGAGCTCTCCCATAAATATTTACCATTCTCTTACTACCGTCATTTAGATACTTAAATCCTTTTAAGAATTCATCAGCTCTTACAATTTAGGACTAAATAATGAATAAGGCATAATAGTAATTTTAAGGCAGTATCATAAAGAACAAGACATAATTTTGTTCTAAGTTGGTTCTAAGTTAAGTTTATTTTTTTATTTTTGAAGTGAAAACTTCTTTAGCGGCGTTGAGCACTTTTTCTGTAATGGCTATAAAATCTTAAACTCGCGTCAGGACACGTGACTTGATCGAAAAAGCGTAAGACAGATTTTTTTTTTTTTTTTAGCCCTTATATTCCATGCGTAAGACGGATACCATTCCAAAATATCAAACATGCTGAACGTTAATAATCAAGTTTTCACTTCTGCCGGCACTCCCGGAGTGCAACCCGTCTTTTTTTTTCTTAAAGACTAGTTCTTACTAAACAACCAAAGAGGCTACATACAACCTTAAAACAAACACATTTACGATTTCCTTACAGGCGACGGTAACATGGATTCTCTCTAGGTGAATTTAAATGGTTTACGCCGAGAATGTTCAAGCACCGAAGCAATTTGGCGCGAGAGCACAGATAATACATGTTTTGTGTAGTCTGTCTCGCCACAGAGTATAATTAGACGGTACCAAAGAGTTCCAATGAATTGCTATTTTATTATTAAAAAAGCTTTATCGACAAGGATGGATAAAAGTACAGAATAATTATCAGTACAGACATAAAAAAACTATTCAAGTGAGTTTTAAAAAATTAAATTGTGTTATTAATGAATTCGTGTATTTCATATTTCTGTAAGTTATAAGTTCGGAATTTAATTAGCAAATGTTCACGTCAAAGGTTGAATCAATTTTAACCCTAGATTACTAACCTTCGTCGATTCGACGACGCGTCACCAAAAAAATCGTTGTAACTTTTACACGCGCGACCGTATGGTTTTATAACTTCAGCTAATCTCAGCCGACCCGTTGCGCTTGCGATAGACGGTAGTGTTTTGTGCGTGGAAGGTCCACACGCGCTGTTCCAGCAACCATGGCTCGTCACATCGACGAAGGTTAGTATTAACGTAACTTTTCGTACTATTTAGTTAAGTTAAAATTGCGTTATTTTATCTTTTATAATGGTTCCTATTATTTTATTTTTTATATACGATTCATATGTTATTAATTATTATTAGAAGTCGAAAGCGGTGAGGAAAATTCATCTGCTAAAGAGTCTGAAGACCACATTGAGGCTGATGAGGCATGAAACGGAGGGTGATGATGAAGTTCCTACTGTAAATAAAGAGCAATTTCCAGATCAAGATTATGACTCATAATTTATGAGGCAAGTAGTAATACATCTCCCTACGTTCCATTGAAGACGAAACACCTAGCACTTCAGCTGACCCTAGCGATTTGATTATAAGACCAACGCGTACCATTCTTCTTGGTAAAGATAAACACATATGGTCACCACAACAGTCAATGTCACAAAGCAGAATACCTTCAAGGAACATAGATACATAGCACGTGGGCCTGTACGCTTTTTTCAAAATATTTTAGATCCTCTTCAATGTTTTTCAGGTATAATTACTGATGATATTACTGATACTCTGCGGGACTCAATCACATAAATTTTAAACATGCCAGGAAGAAGTAATGTGAATGTTATAAATGAGACTGAGCAAAGTAATGCCCTCCACAGCAAAATAAAAGAAACATATATGCTAAATGTCCCTCCGTAAAGCAAAGGTAGACTAAAAATAGTTGCACTAAGTGCAAAAAATCGTTGTGCGGGGAACACAAACTTGATGTGTGTCACAAATGTTTTAGATCCTAAGCTATTATCAAAATTATATTTTTTATTAATTTTTCAGATATTGTTTTTGTAATTAATAGTTTATTTCGAGCAATTTAGAGGTATATATTTTATGTACGAATTTTTCAAAAATTTTAAGAATGTTTATAAAGCGTGTGAACTATGATCTCATTTTGATGACTGTTTCAATAAAAAATATGTTAAAATAAGTATTTTAATATTTTTATATGTAGATTAATACATTGTCCTTAAAATAAAAACATAACTACACATATTTTTTTTTTATTAAGGCCCTAAATCCCCTCCAACAAACAGCGTAGTCGAAAAGACGAAGGTTAGTATTAAACGTCGAAAAATAAGGTTAGTGTTCTAGGGTTAATAATGTGACGGAAATCGCGAGTAAAAAGCGTTTAAAAAATGTGTGCGTGTACTAGTGTACACACGCAAGAAGTGAAACTTCTTTATGACTTTATTTTTCAAAAATAATTTACTATATGCAACTTTACAAAAATACGTCGAATCACGCGTGGTAGGGATAAGAAAAAGATGGCGCGTAACGGAAAAATGTCACGCGTAACGAAAAAATGTTACACTAAATTTTTTTCCAACCCCGATAAAGAAGTTTCACTTCAATTATACTCTGTACGAGGTTAACTCTTGGAAAATTTTATAAATACCTAAGTATTGTTTTCAGGATAAGTTATTATAACTATATTTTAGCTACAATCTATTATTTTAATAGAAATCTTGTGAAGGACAATTTATTTACAAACGTATCACATTGAAAAATTATAGATTCTGTAGTTGTTTATACTGTGGCATAAGATATTACGATCAAGATTTTGGAGAATGCATGGAAATATTTGTTGAGGAATTAGGTGTGATGTACTATGTAGGTACGCCCACATAATAATATTATAATGTGGGCATTTTTGTCTTAGGGGGGAGTTTTATTGCAATTATAGAAATGCAATGGCTTGGGTATTTATGTATTACCTATTAATAGATATATTATATCTTTTTCATATTTTCTATATAAAAGCTACTGTTTGCCCGGATCTACTTAGCTCAACTTTTTTGCTGTAAGATTTTTCTATATTTTACAAACGTATCAAAACAAAAATTATTAAAATTTATTCTGCCCAATTACTTATCTCTATACATAAAAATGAATCCATATTTTCCTTGGTCACGGCATCACGCGTGAACGGGTGGACCGATTTCGATAATTATTTTTTTATAAAAGTACGAGGGAATAAAGTACCAGGAATAAAGTACGAGGATGGTTCTTATGGAGAGAAAACGTAAACATATACCACGGGCGAGGCCGGGGCCGACCGCTAGTATGTTATAATATTAAAGCTTCTAAGTTATATGATAATGTTTAATATATTATATCGGTTATTTACTAACAATAAAATATGAGACACCACAACTGACTTATTTACGATGTTATCAGAAAGATGGCTTTTATTGTACACTAGCTTATCGCCCGCGGCTTCGCCCGCTTTGTCTAAAACCTAATAAATTATATACTAAAACCTTCCTCTTGAATCACTCTATCTATTAAAAAAAACCGCATCAAAATCCGTTGCGTAGTTTTAAAGATTTAAGCATACATAGGGACATAGGGACAGAGAAAGCTACTTTGTTTTATACTATGTAGTGATTTAATGGTCTATCAATACATAAATGAACTATATTTGTCAGCAATAAAGATGAAAACAGATTTAATACTATGAATGGAAAACACGGCCAACATACATTTTATAAGCCTACTGCCATTGAAAAAGTGATTATTAAAGTAAAAATTTAAGTGTACCTACAATAATTTAGAAATGACTCATAACCCTTAAGCTTTTAAAAACATACCATACCATACCCTACCATACAAACGTATTGTTATGTAAACGATAGCAAAAATACATCTCATCAATATTATTACATCGAATATATTCAAATCAATATAAACTTAAATACCAAAAAAAGTCCGAAAACACTTATACAGAGAATGTAATATATTGGAGGGATATTGCTTCTAACGAGTCAATTTTTCACTTGCCAACAAGAAAATTTTAGTGGTGAAAAAACGTACGAGCGCAATTCTTTAACAGTTATTACGCGGTTATTACTTAAAGAACATTTGAACTTGTAACTGTTAATGTATTTAAATTTATGTACGTGACAATCATAGATAAGTCTCCAATAAATTAATGATATCAATAGAAAGGATAAAATTAAATTCCGAAACCAATTTCGGCACTTATTCGAAGGTTGTGCAAATAAATAATAGTTTTGTAAATTCGACTAAATTTGACTCACACTCCACGCTTGAAGACCCCAATATGCTGTCTTCCTTAGAAAGTTTTTCAGGATTCATGCTTCCATATCCTGATAGTGTTGATATCTAAACACGCTTTGATGTTTTTTTATACATTACTAGCGGTCCGCCCCGGCTTCGCCCGTGGTACATATGAAAAATAGATGTTGGCCGATTCTCAGACTTACCCGATATGCACAGAAAATTTCATGAGAATCGGTCCACCCGTTTCGGAGGAGTATGCAGACTAACATTGTGACACGAGAATTTTATATATAAGATATGTCAATTCTAATACAAGATAAACCAAAGAACCCCTCCATAAGTTATGAAACTGGCCATTATAGTTTTCTAATTTAAACTTGATTAAGCCTATATTTAAATGTGTACATACAAATACATTTATTTGTATGTACTAATAAGTTTGAATTGCCTCACTTTTACAAATTGTATTGCCTTTTGTTAACTTCAATTAGAATTGTTGACTTCAAAAGCACTAGATTTTAAAATGAATAGCTATTTTGTTAAATTGTACAATTGCATAATTTTTACGACACAAGCTTTTCAGAAAGCAGTAAAAGCCTATCTCTTATTCCGCTAACTTCAATAACAATCAATTTAAGCAATAATGAACTTTAATTAAAACGATTACAGAGGTGCTATTACCGCGGCAGGCTTTATCGATCGTTAAGATTAACATTGCCAAATTACAATGTCACGGTGAAATTGTTTAGGAATCTGATTGGAGTCGTTTACAAAGTAACAAATGGTAGTAGCGTGATATCATTTTGCGAAGTTTGATCGTTATATTTTGGGAGCTGTAAGGGTGTTTTTAGCTATGTTACAAGTTACCTACAAGTATATTTAGTTTCATTTGTGGTACTTTTAAGCATGAAATACTAGTTACAGTATATTACAAATATTTTGTGAAAGGATTGATGTTTTATAAACATGTTATTTTGTAAGGATGGATGAGAGACAATGATGATGGTTACACAATACACATAGCAGCTGATTAAAGCTATATGATATTAGGTGATATATCCCATCTTTTTTTAACCACGTCTGTGAAGTCAAGTGCATAAGCTAGTATTTTTTAATAACTTTAAAGAATTTACTAAGAAAAATAACACCGAATCACTTCATAGTAATTATAAAACAAAATCGATTTCTCTGTCTCTATGCTTAAATATTTAAAACTACGCAACATATTTCGATATGGTCTTTTTAATAGATAGAGTGAAGAGAAATGTTTTAGTATATAGTATATATAATTAGATTTTAGACAACGCACACGAAGCCGCGGGCGGAAAGCTAGTATAGTATAATTTACTTTTGTCAGATAATCTCTATCAACGCAAAACTAAAAGTGAGTTAAAGGTTTAGCCTCCGATAAACGAAATTGAGTTTCCTTTAGTATTCAAACTTTCTATCTTCTCTTCCGTTTTATTATTTACGGTTCCATCAATTTTACCCAATTCCTGGGTTTAAATAGTTTAGAATTTCACCACAAATAGAACTCGTTATCATACGAATAATTTAGATTGCTTATGTTCGGAACAGTTTAAATATATTTGCATACATTGTTGTTGGCAATTATGAAGAGTAAATACTTCACGTTATATTTTTAGTTTTATGAAAACAGAGTATATTCATTTTGGAATATATCGATGGCATCGTGATGGTTTCGTGTTGATACAATATCAATTTTCGTTTCTTTATTGCCTGCTGTATTTTAGAAATCCAATAACACTTTATGATTTATTGTGATTATTAGGATATCGTATACGTAATGTATTATATAAATTTGTTTTTGCTACTTGTCTTACTATTACACAATGAAATTAAGTAATTATCATATAAATCTAAAAGAAAGTCGTCTTAGTTACCTACACCATAACTCAACACGGTTGAAAGAACTAAAATTATTTTTCCTTCGTTGGATTTGTCTCCGTATAAATTAGAATAATTGAAATCGTTCTTAATAATGTACACAGGTAGAGCTGAGGCATGATAATTTGAATTAAAACATAATATTTTACATTATGTTCAATCCTTTACATTATGCCTGTTACGTTAAATCCATATCACATTACGGTGAATAAACGCCAGAAAATCTGACCGGCTTTGAGAATCATTTACGTATCTGTCAAATGCTAACCCACTTCAAATCAATTTAAATCCACACAAGAACCCTTTCTTCATCTAAAATAATCCCTCTCTGCTATATTGAAGTTTGTTGGGCCTTTGTAAAGTTGGGTGCATATCGGACTATAAGCTCTTGCCAAAGGTTCTACAGAGCATGGTAATTATGTGTACGAAGCCTTATATTACAAGCAATTTGGTCTGTAAAGTGCGGTAAGTTGCTGCGAGCGTACTGCACTAGTGCACCTTTAAAATATTTCCAGAGTAAGCTCAAAGGGTAAAGGACGCATTTTAGTTAGAACACCTGACCACCAGATGCAACTACAACTTTAATTTGTCGTCCATTTGGTAATTGTAAAATGGAATGGTAGTGACGATTTCCAGGAAAGAAGGATTTTCAGATCTCGTGTGGTAGCAACTACTAGTAGTTAAATAAAATATATAGCTTACTACTGCATTTTATATGCTGTTATTTCAAGTGTGTTCGAAATATGTTAATATAAAGTAATCAATAAATAATCGATCTTTATTAAACTTTAATTTTTAAATCCATCTTTGTTGTATATATAAATTTATATAAGAAGATTATAATAAACAGAATGCAATAATAGTATTCAATTATGTATTAACGTATTTATTACTCGTTCTTGCGTAAGCCTTTTTACGACTATCCTTTTAAAAACCCTTAGCAATTTCATAGCAATATTAAGCTAATCAATTAAGCTCAACCCAATACAACAAATCCGTTCTCAAAAGAACAAATTACTTGATTAAACAACGAGTAACGAATCTCTTTGAACACTAAGAAAACTCTCACGTACTAGCTATATAGCTATACTAGTATTAAATCTGTGGTATTATATTATCTGTGGCCATACTAAATCACTCCCAACGGACACTGCGGTTTGAAAGTGATTCATTTTCGTTAACCGATCGCCTTGGTACTTGATCTTTGTAAGTAATCATGATCATACGTATTGAAGGTTTATCAATCTTATTTGTATTGAATTGTTATTATTTAGAAAATTGAATTTGTAGAGCTTGCTGATCTTATTTTAAAATATTCATTCATATAAAAGGTATAAGTAAGTAGTAAGGTATAATAAGACTAAAATAAAAGTAAAACATAACCATTCAAAATGTACAAATGGCGGCCTTATGGCTCAATATAATGGTATCTATAATCTAGCCCATAAACACTATATAGGCTGTTTTTAGAAATTTTTGCAACACTGATTTTCTGAGTATCACACTATGGCTATCTGTAATTTGAATATTAAATGTTCATTATATTCTATTTTATGAATGTTTACGTCATTAACTTCATAATATAAATTGGTTATTCATAAACCGATCTCAAAGCTTTCGTTTATCTAAAGCGTGAAATTTACATAAAAATACTTAAAGCATAAACACTGACCCTCTTCATAATATAGTGACGTAGATTCCTCTTAAATTCCTATAAGGTGAAGCCTCTGATAAAAAATAAATTGTGTACGATAAGATGAAAATCGGCTTTCACCGTAAGTTGTTACTTGTTATTTGTGGAGCGATTCTGTGAAAGTTGGGCAATTATTATTGTGATCGTAATGTATTTTTGGTGTTTTTGTATGGTATTGTAATATAATAATATGGTTTTGTGGAATATTTTATTGTAGTCTTTTATGTTTTATGTGTGAAGTATTCGACTATCGTCTCTATGCTTGTCGTGTTGGGTTATGTTTATTTGCCTTGCTTTGGTACTATGCTTTTTTTCTTTACGTAGTTTGAGTCGGTAAGAATCATAACCCATGGCTTTTTCCCGGGTGCATATGCAAGATATCCCCACTAAAATAATGTCATGTTGTAACTCGTAATGATCATAATTAGCAATGATAGAGATGCTTTATTAATGACTTGTAATTAACATTTTTTTTCCATTATTTCGTATTTTTTCAACATTTTCAATCTCAAAAGTCACACGATAATTTTTATAATATACATTGGATAGTTTTATTTATATCTAAAAGTGGTTTGAAGTACAGTAATACTATTAGCTTACAGTTTAGTATTAATGGTATTCGTATACCACATTCAACTCTAGTGAAAATAGATCAACTAGGCTTTTACAGGCTCAAATAGAATGGACAATTTGTGAACGGAGAATTATATTAAATGTTTCAGGCATTCTATACAATGGTATTGAATCTTTTGACATAATAAACATAGAATATAGTAACAAATATGGTAATACATAAATATAAATTAAATATATTTTTAGCAAAACTGATTAACGGACATTTTATATATTTCCATATAGTGTAACAAATTTTAAACAATAAATAAATAATATTTTAATTATCTTCTAATGAAACAGACATTTCATATATTTTCATGTAGGTAGTGTAACCAATTTTAACAATAAATAAACAATATTATAATGTATTTAAGTTATATAACAAAATAAATATGGGAATAGTTGCCTAATTGAATACCAAACCATCTTTAAAATCTGTTTTATTGCTTAAGTAGGTACTATTTTAAAAACTTAAGTAAAACAATACAATAAAATTATTAAATTGAAATAGTTTACAAATTGTAAGCAAAAAATATGATTCCCCACAAAGTAATTCTTATGGCTTCATTTGAAAATATTCTTATTGCGCGAACTGTAAAGAAGTATCTCTTGACTGAGTTTCTTTTTACTTTTACTGTTTATTGTGTTCAATATCTTTAGCTCTAGATAACATTCCGCCAATTCAAATACACTTTATATTTATAATATTTTTTCGCTTATATTATTATCTTATAATATACTAGCGGTGTGCCCCGGCTTCGCCCGTGGTACATGTTTACGTTTTCTCTCCATTAGCACCATCCTCGTACTTCCGGGAATATAAAAAAAGAATTATCGAAATCGGTCCACCCCTTCACGCGTGATGCCGTGACCAAGGGAAAATGGATTCATTTTTATATATAGAGACTACGAAAAGTGAAGAATTACCTAAAAGATGGATATAATACTTCTGTATTAAGCTATTCCATTTACAAGAAAAAGTAAATTAAACTTATAATTAAGTGGTAAGATATTTTTACCTATTTACGTTCGATCCAAGATATCATTAATCTAATGACCACATACACTATTATAAGTAGTTTTCGTCGCTTATAGCCAAACTTAATGCAAAATAAACGATTGCTATGGATTTGGACGATTTCTAGTAATACTAGCTGTGCCCCGCGGTTTTACCCGCAATGTTCCACTTAGCGTGATGATAAAGCCTATTATAGTCTTCCTCCATAAATGGGCTATCTAACACCGAAATAATTTTTCAAATCAGACCAGTAGTTCCTGAGATTAGCGCGATTAAACAAACTCTTCAGCTTTATAATATTATAGTATAGATAGGTTTATAGATCAGAATAATACAATATGCTAAAGAAATACATGGATTTGTCTGAGTGAAACCGCGTGACATAGCTAGTCTCATAGTATAACATACACCTAAAATCAAGCACATTAACAAAATCCCTATCAAAATAACAAGACATTTCACACGACAAGCGAAGAGCGTAATTTACTTCAAAATTTCAACCGCTGAGTTAACAAATTTGTTAGTCAAGGTGAATATTTGAGAAGCGTTTACCGCATTTTGTAAGGCATCTTAAAACCACTTCAATGTTATGTAAGTATTATATATATTATATAAGGGGGATTTGTATAGGTTCTGGAGGAAAAGTACTTTGAGTTTGAATACTGGAGATTGCAAATTTTACTGAAAGGAAACATTCCTTATCTTTAGAAAGAAATAGAACTGCATTGACAGATTTTCGAAATTTCACCTGTCATATCCTGGAATCGAATATTCTTTAATTTTTAAATGCTTTACTTTTTAACAATTATGGAATGTTTACATTCAATACAATCTGCTATCCCCAGTATTTAAAGGTACTTTTGTGTCTGGGCTCTTTCAAAATTCCTATCCTGTACATATATATACACAGCTATAGATGTTCCATAAACGATTCCCAAAGGCTTTAGTAAAGTGACAATTCATATAAAGACATCGGAAAAGGATTGTCTTTCCGACGTTTTAGCTTATAATGGATCGAATTTTATATTCTCGTACGAGTGGATTTGGACGTTTAAAATTTTAGCATCACTTCACTGGCTCGACATGTTTTTTGGTAAATTTTATCCGAGTTTTCCTGGTGATTATGGATGAGATTTTGGTATTTTGCTGTATCATGGAATTTTTAAGATTCAAAAACAAATTTTTCTTATTATTCAAAGCATATCGTAGTTATCGGTGTATAATGTATAAGAAAATCTATAATATAAAAATGAACCGCAAAATGTGTTGGTAAGCGCATAACTCAAGAACGGCTCGATCGATTTAGTTTTTTTTTTATAATATTCCTTGAAGTACGAGGATGGTTCTAATGAAGAGAAAACGTAAACATGTACCACGGGCAAGCCGGGGCGGACCGCTAGTAGAATATAAAATGACGTGTTATCATATTATCTTGATTTTGACATACAATTTTTGTCGAAGTTGATGAGAGTCGATTAATTATTAAATGAAAAACGCAAACCTTAAATTATACCATTGTTGTAAATACAGAGTGTATTTTCACATTCTACAAACTTCCAGTGATTGTATTTTCATCTCTCAACCTACTTTAATTAAATCTATTTTCAAATCATTCCCAATATAAATTGAGATCCCTCAAGCACACTTTTGATTAGTTCACCAACAATCCTCATTGAGAAGTGGACTTTCTAATCCAACTGGGCCCACGCAAGTAGTAGAGGCATCAGATAATAGACTTTTAAATAACTGAAAAGGTTTTAAATTTTATCTTCACTTTTTTATCGCAGATTGTATATTTTGACTGACAACACATTTAAAAATCGTAATAAATGTATTATCTTATTTCATTGTATCAACTTAATACTATATATTGTTTTCTGTAATAATTAAAGATTTTAACAACTATATACTAATATTATATATTTGCAACGCTTGTAAGTTGCTACTGCAATTGTGTGAAAATTCTTTTACCAATAGAAAGCCACATTATTTGCAAGGCCGTCAAACCCGGGATAAGCAGCTAGTATGTACTATTCACAGAAACTCAAAAACAAAAATAATTTTTTTCCTTCTAACACAGATGGAAATAACTCGACCCTATTCCTCAAATGTCTTTTTTTAACGGGTTAAGGCAGTCAAGGCTACCAGTGCCCGTCTGCCCGTTGTCTAGTCGAGGTAATTATTTCTTCGAAATGGAAGAAACAAAGAAATAGGTAACTATTACAAATTAGTACACGTCTAAAACGTTATACAATCCCCAGTTTTCATGATGGATTTTGTTAGAAACTTTATTAGGCTTCGAGTATTTGGGAGTTAAAAAATGTGATGGATTGTGTAGACTTAAGCGCTAGTATTTTTGTTAAATGTCAAGGGCTTACTGTTTTCAATCTGTTTTGAATGAATATTATTTAATGAAGTTTGTAATCTGAAACAATAAGTTTAATTTTCTTACTATTATTTGCTAAATCAATAACTCTTAGATAACTCTAGTAGGCGTAGATGACTTAACAATTAAATGTTGAAAAAGAAAGAGACTGGAATTTGCAACAGATGCTTTAAATGTCCTAATAACTCAATGAATAATTCACAGAAAACTCATAAATAGAATAGAGCCCATAAATTCCAATTTACTGCAAAAAGCCGTGAAATTCACGTAGCAATTTATAAAATGTGTCTATCCAATTTAGTCGACATGTTTCAAAGAATATCACCGTATTTTGAGTTTAAAATTTTAGCTACGCGACGTGAATGGATAAATATTACGTTTAATATTGGAAGGAATTACTAAAATCCTAAACAAACCTCACGGGAACTGAAAGTTGTGAATATTTTCGTATCTATTCACACTTCAAAAGACATAATCAAGATTTATGCTAGAATTCAGACTTGAGAATAAAAATGTGAATTTCCATTTTGAATGAAATCTTTCGAGAAAATGTTTCCTGCCTTTTTTAACTAGTTTTAGCGGAGTGCTTTGATCGTAATGTTGTTAGTATAATTGAAGCCTATATGTGCCTATATCGCATTCCAAGATATAATATAATGAGTGTAGGTTAATTATATTTAAACTAAGTAGGATTCAAAGTTTTTCAGTACATTCTCAATTAATTTTTACCAATTAAAACTTTGTAAATAATATTTTAAATGACATTGAGATGGATATGACTTAGGATAATAATATTTAACATTTACATTAAGTTTTAATAAAAGTAGTAAGAGGGATATAGGTATAAAAATTGCATGTATAGATACAAATAACATTTAAACAGTATACCATTATTAATATAAAACTGTAAACCAGAAAATCTTTAATATTTTACATGACATTCGTTCAGTAATTAGGTATCTCATAAGATATAGAACCTTGAACTATTTCTCGATACGAGAGCTCTTGGCCGACATCCAACCTTGTCACTTTAGACGCTATGTTAAATCTAATATTTTCGGAGGCTCGACGTGATTAATTACCTGCTTAATACAGATCAATTTGAAGATGATCTGTTATTTATTAAAAAGAGCTCTTCATAAAGAAGTCTACTAATTTGTTATTTTTTGTTTATCTGATTCATATTAGTCGTATTATGACTTAATATAAGTTTTAGCTCATAATTTTAATCGCGTAGTCTAGTCAAACGTAACCTACCTATATCTTTTTTATCGTTTGCTAATTCAAATGATGATATTATTATTATGACTTATATTTTTACTTAATCGAAAAATAATTTTAACAATTTAAACTTATAATTTTGAAATTGTAATATTGTTAAATTTACCTACAAAACTTGGGAAATACCCATTAAGTATTTTGTAAGAATGATGCGAAATTTTTTATTCATATTTTCATCCTTCGAGACGTTATTTCTTGGAATATCAGCGTAGCTTTGGTCTTAATATGGAAAGAAAAATATATTTATTGCCTCGCAAAGCTGGCAATTTTCAAACTTTACATAAATATCTTTAGATAATTTGGGTTGTGGTATTATAGTATATTTATGGGTTAGCTTTTATAAAACTTAAAAGGAAATCTATAAAGTTAATATTTGGCGTAAAGATAAGAAATAAATGTTTTAAATCCAGCTTTTCATAGTTTAGGTTAATTAAGTATCTATTATTCGAATATAATCTTTGTTGCATTGAATTTTCAGTCGAATATTTAACGATTCTGAAGCTTATTCAATATACAAATTAATTTGCCTGAAACCTTCCTGTTATGGTCATAGTATGCGTTTTAGTGGTTAGAGTCCTTTTAATGCACATATTTATTTATAGTATAATTTACAAAGAAGCAAAGAAATAAATAAACTATTATAAATAAGCACACATTAGTACAATTTAAACCTAAATCTATAATAATATTATATAATATTATTAAATAAAACACGTGTGAATTAGAAACATGTTATTAGGTCAAGACGTCTTGCTTCAAATCTCAATGGCACTTTAAGATATAGAGGGGCTGGAATTAGCCGACAACTTTATCATTGTTATACAGATGTAGTAAACAATTATAAGTATATTTAAAATTGATTTTATATAAATTGTATTTAATTAATTACCTACCTGATAATTATAATATCGAATTCCGTCGTAATTTTGAATACTATTTTAATGTGTAAAAAAACTTTTAGTGTGTAGTTCTCTTAAGTTTCAATTCATTTCTGTTAAATATTATGATTTCCAAACTTCTTCCTATATGTTATTCATGTATTTAATTTATTCTATATGTTTCATAATGTATTTAATGTTCTCGTTATTGGGAAGAAAAGTCATGTAAAAGAAAATAAAATAAAAATGAACAGAAAATTTCTTAACGGACAATATAAAATATTCTTCAAACTGAGAGAAAATACTACGAACACGAGTAGGTATTACATCTAAAGCTTATTAGAGCAAGTTAAGCTTTTTCAAATAATTTCTAGTTGTAATATTGTGGAGTTTTCAATTGTAAGTAGGTACTTATTTTTATATGAGGACTCTTATAAGTTTTTCCTTTAACTAAGAAAATTTATAATGATTGTTTAGTATACGTCATCGTTTGTAGTAAATTATTACGTGATTGGTTTGCTAGATTATTATTTCAACGACAAAATAATATAGAGTGTCTTAAATTAATAAAATAGGTTCATTTATTAGGTAGTTATTTTGCAAATATTATTTTAACTGACTGAAGTGGTATTAATTAAATGCTGCCGTTGTTTTATATTTATATGTAGATATTATTAAGATATTCGTTGCTGTTATTATACGAAAAATGTATTTCGTTCTGCATTTTTTTTTATTTTAAACTATTCCTCCAAACCTCTACTCTACATAAAATTTAGTTTAACTTTTTTCAATTCCTGTAAATAAATGAACAAATGTAAATTACTTTATTCTACATAAAACGTTACACTAAATTACACAGATAAAATACTATCTTACCGTAACGATGTTTTCTATCGACTAATAACCAGATAGCTTTCTATTCAGTCCAGACTCAAAAGACAGGTCAATGAATTCATTTTCTATTTGAAATCTTTCGTAGGCGGGAAACCTAGTAATAAAGAAAAACAGTTTGATTCAACCCGTTTTTGCTTAATTAGAATAAATGTAAGAAGTCCCTCCGGCTTGGCTTTCTAAAGATCTTTATGTACTTAACAATACAACTCCTAAAATCCGAGGTTAATTACGTAGGGCCGTGTAGAACTATCTCTAAGTTTATTTAACTTTACCTGTCCGGATTTGAAGGAAAATTCTGTATAATTAACTCATAATGTTTTTGATTACTGAAATATTATATAACAAGCTTCAGTTCAGAATTTAGATGGCTACATAATTATTTTTCCGTCAATCATAAGGGTATATAAGATGGAGCATTATAAATAATATAAAACTTTGAAAGGTATATTTCATAATATTCCAGAATATTTGTAGTAAATTAATGTCGGATAAAAAAGAAAGTTTTTAATAACGTTTCAATTTATACTTTATTGTATTTATGTTCATTTGTATTCAATATGTTACGTTACAGGATTGCGGATAAAAATACGCGCGGAAAATATCCGCAGTGCGGACACGGCCTTAGATTTGTATTTGAAATTCAACATAACCTGTCTAACATATCACTAGTTATCCGAGTATAATCGAAATAATCCGATTAATAATTCACTGATGTACATGTTCAAATCAAATTATACATAAGTATTCCATTAGTATTTCACGTATCTCAATATTCATAAACATTAGATAATTTGAAACGGGAATGTCTATCATGTGCTAAATTCATAACATATTTTCGGAAATGTTATGTATTTATTCATATTTATGCTATATTAAACAAATAACATAATATATTATAACTTGTCCCGGCTTCGCTCGAGTAGTCTTCTTCTTCTTTCTTATATGGCAATTCTCTGGGGTTAAAAACGGACTTTGACATTTTGGAGTAATGTAACTTTTTGATGATAAAAAAATATAGTAGAGTAATTTGAGATAAATCGTAAGAAATAAACAAACAGATGAAAAAATCAAATCTTTCCTCTTAACAATATTACTTAAGTTTGTACAACATATACCGTTCTATTTATATGGTTAATGTGTTGGTAATTACAAATATATTGTCATCCGTTAAAGAATATAACCGAATTTATCTATTATCTATTTAAGTTTAAGCTTTAAGTAGCTTTTTGAAAATACCCTAATCCCTAAAAAAATACCCTAAAAGCAGCCATCTGCTACGTGCTACCAACTTTTAACTCATAGGTAGACTCGTAGGCTCAAGGTAAAGGTTTTTATACAACAACAAACTCGAATTTCGAAATAAAAATTAAACACATTTGGCAGTGCTATAATATACCCCTAAACTTTAAAAAGTTGGGAAACGGCCTTAAATACAAGATTTTACAAAGGTAATTATCATTAAACAGGGGTTCGCTAATTGTGAGCTATGTAAATCTCGTTACCTTTAGTTAATTAGTCGATTACTTGAATTTACATTTCGTAATGGTCCGAGCGAAGTGGCTGCGGGCAACCGAAATTGAACCACTAATCAACGCTCGAATGATTTTTGTAGGTTTTAAAATATTGCTGTGAGTGTATTTTTAAGGAAAATTTGGGAACGTTGCTTTAGTGTACCTGCACTCAAAAATTTCGTTAGTGAAAGTCATTTAAAATTAAATTTTAATTTACTAATGTTTAGTTGTATGTGACGTCATGTCACATCATAATATTATGTTATAGGATCTAGACTTGAAATGTTCTATTTTTGATATTGAGGATATCTCATAAAATGTGTAAAAATAAACCCACATATAAGACAGATACATTAAAAGATACGTACCATATGGTAAAACACGCAGTTTAATCTATATTAACCTATACTAATATTATAAAGCTGAAGAGTTTGTTTGTTTGAACGCGCTAATCTCAGGAACTACTGATCCGATTTGAAAAATTTTTTCGGTGTTGATAGCCCATTTATTGAGAAAGGCTATAGAATATATTATATCATCACCCTAAGACTAACAGGAGCGGAGCAATGCGGGTGAAACCGCGGGGCACAGCTAGTAAATCATAAAATGAATGAATTCAGAACATACCAATACCACAAAACAATACATACGCAAAGTTTCCATGTATGTTCGTGTGTTTCACGTGAAGCGACAGATCGCTCCAATGGGTAATACACTCGACTGCGTTTCTCGCCGTACGCTTTGAACTCATTTTACACTTTACCAATCTCAGCAATGTTCGGTTAAATTTAACTGAGGTACACGTGGATGGGTTAAAAATGTAAATTATATAATATGTAATATGTATATAAAATAATGGGTATATCATGTGTGTTTGTTTATCTAAATTTCCCCTTCAAATGTTGTAGGTAAATTGTTAAATGACGGTAATCGAAATGTAAAGTCAAACGTTTTAATTAATTAATATATATACATACAATTACAGAGAATATGTTGTCTTAGATAAAACCACTATTTCTTTTACTCAATTTTAACGTACTTTCAAATGATATACATCTCATGTTAATTTAATTAATCTATTTAGATTAAATTTGCATTTATAAATATCACAATAGTTATAGGTAAATAATATATTTTTCTATCTCTCCAGCTAAAATTCAGAGACATTGTTATATAAGAAATTCTTTCCCTAGAGACCTTTAAACACAGACCACAGAGATATAATATATATTTCTATTGTTGTTTTTACCATATCTTAAGCAACCTATATTTATAATAATACATTTTTACAAATAACAATGTACTCCAAATATTGATATAAAGGATGTGCTTTATTTGGAAAGAACTTCAGTTTCAAACAAAAGGTTCTGACATATTTGATCGACAATCGTCTAACACTTTTGATGATCCATTGAAATGTTACATTTTTTAGCCCTAACCTTGCATTTTTTAGAGGACGCAATTTTGTTTTTTTGATGTGTAGGGGGGGTCAGTGTGAAGCTAAAACCAAGTTTGTGGGGTCGCCACCCTTGTCCCACGGCCGCCATCTTGAAAATAGCGGTTGAAATGGTTTTTACGATATATCTCTTAAACTATTTAACTGATAAAAAAAT
>CAJQZM010033583.1:33110-58805 GCA_907164665.1 Colias nastes
ATTTTTTTATCAGTTAAATAGTTTAAGAGATATATCGTAAAAACCATATCAACCGCTATTTTCAAGATGGCGGCCGTGGGACAAGGGTGGTGACCCCACAAACTTGGTGATAGCTTCACACTGACCACCCCTACACATCAAAAAAATAAAATTGCGTCCTCTAAAAAATGCAACCCCAAATGTAACTTTTCAATGGACCAATTGTGTTAAGTATGAGATAGATAAAACAGTCCAAAACCACTTCTAAAGGTATTTCGATTTTCTTGGATTATTCTATAAGTTCCTTTGCGTAGTTTGCGAAGTTTGCATTAGATCAAATTTTCTATGTTATAATAATTATGTTTTAACAAAAAACTAAACCGCCTTCAAACTGTCAGAACTAGATAAAAATAAATATAAAAAAAACATCAAAATCGGTTAACCAAGTCGAAAGTTCTATGATAACGAACTTACAAAAAATACAGTACAATTGAGAAGCTCCTTCTTCTCTTGAAGTCAGTTGAAAATAATAAGTAGTAAATTTAGTTAGTAGTTTCAGCCACATAGTAACCGAATGAAAATAACCTAATTCAAACTATAACTTATTCTTGTGCTTCATCTTAATTCAATACCTAACATATTTTTATCCTCAACTTTTAATGTAATGTACTAACTTATATTTAAGCACAATGTTAAAACATGAGTTTTAGTTACACGAATAAATGAATATTATTAGCGTAAAAAAATAAAAAACATTTATCCTATCGAGTGTTTATTTAGTAGACATATTAAAATCAGCATCTTACTCAAATTTATTGTAAATAATGCCAACATCATAATTTTTAAAAAGAATTACATACATTCAATGAGGAGTGAAAGCAAACTTAATAACACTTAGGGTAAAAAAATAGTGCAAAATTCTATGTACATTTTTGCATTGAACTAAACGAAAAAAGGTTTGAAAAATATACTGCGGATGGAGAGCAGTTTCAATAGAAAGTGTTCGATAGCGCCAATTTCGTAAAATTTTATTTCTTTCGTGTTTTCAAATTTCTATTCATCGCACTTTATTGAATGTGGATTCTATTGAAGTTTAATTGTAGAGCGAAGTATGTAGGAATAAGTGAGGTGGTTTGCAAAAATCGTTTATACATTTTTTTGCATTAAAAAACAAAAAAAAGAGCGTGCGTGACGAGCAAGAAGCTTATATCTAATACACTGGAGATTTCAGTATGAACATTAGGGATAAAAAAACATACAGGCGTCATTCAACGTCATATTTTCTTGTTACAAGTTAATGGTCATAGTGCAATCTCCAGTGTATTAGATATAAGCTTCTTGGTGACGAGCAAACATGTCAGAAATGATACTTCTTTGTCAAGATTCAAAGATACCCTAATTTTCGCCTTAATCCATGACATGACGGTATCGCCATGATGCGACCTTGAAATTTTACTCTAAACGCACCTAAAGATGTTTCACTTCAAAAGAACGACAATTTTTTTTATGTTCACCTTCCAAATGTTTTCAAACATAATATTTGCGTGACCATCATTTGAATCTTCTAGTAAGCCACTTTAATAAACCTTTATGTCCTTATTACCTTTCCACAGATTTAATCTTCATCATATTCCAAAGTAAAGGTATAAAACCGTAGAGAATTCTTAGCTACAAAGCATAAGACCCATACCATTGTCCAAGCGCAGCGTCATAGAAACTTTAATGCTCTTACCAATATCTCATTTTCCGCGCCAAGTTATTTAATTAAAAGGTTATTAATCTGGCTAATAGCTAATAGCTTTCAGGGATATTAATTATCAGTATTATTATTGATTATGGGATTAATTGTGCATAATATGCACGGCGTAATGCTATGTATCGTATAGAATAGGCTTAAGAACTTTTTTGATTTCTAAGCCATTTCAGCTAATACATAACTGCTTGCCTCGTAGTTGATACCTAATAAAAAATGGCCTATCTTTTTCAGTAAAGACGAAGCTTTCTTATAAAAAACTTATTGTTGAAATTGATAGCGTAGTAGTAGCGATTTTATTCTTTAGATGCATACATCTTTGCCCTGTAGATATCTTCAAATAAATGTGCCGCAAGACTACTTAGTGCTCTCCGTACTGAGCAGTCTTGCGGCATTGCTTATAGTTGTATATTAATGTAAATCAAACTGATTGTTATTTATTGTCTAGTAACTAGTTGATACTGACATAGTTTTAAGCACTTTACTAACAAAATGTG
Organism: Colias nastes; assembly: GCA_907164665.1. Taxonomy (NCBI): domain Eukaryota; kingdom Metazoa; phylum Arthropoda; class Insecta; order Lepidoptera; family Pieridae; genus Colias; species Colias nastes. The sequence goes on from CAJQZM010033583.1 coordinate 35,340, forward strand.
GATGTATAATCTAAATTTAAATAAATAAAAAATAAACATTGGTGTAGGAGTAGATATAGCTGTGATAAATAAGTTCTCCAATAAACTTCATACCAATACGCTGTGAATTCAATACAATACATGTAATTTGGTAGGTTTCCTGCAGGTAACACGATACTGATGATAAATTGTGTCCGTATTACAATGCAGCTTTGCCGTAGGTATGTTTCATGCATATTTCGATGAAGAGATTCATTATGGAACATTTTGCAGCGGGTGGTTCTTGTATTTAATAATAGATTTTCCCTGGTAACTTTCTATCAATCAATATTGCAATATAGCACTTACGTTTCAGAGATGAAGAGAAATATTCAACAGTGTAAATAATTTATTGATTAAAGCAAAATTGTCCTTTTTAATATCGAATATAATATGACAAATAGTTTGCGAGATTTAACATTGTCTTATAATATAAGATTGAACTCAAACACGCATGTATAGATTTATAAATCAAAGATCTATTTAACGGATTTTCATTATATTATTTTACCGACGTTTCGTACTCTATCTGAATGTATAATACTCACGTAAAATCAAACACAAGAAAATAATACGTAGATAGACATTTTCTTCATGGATTCACTCTAAAAGCACTTATCAAACTTCAAAATATATACTTTACAACTACAGCATTTTTTAAACAATTTAATAATAGTAAGATACACATTTGTGACTATAAAAAACATTTACGATCCCATAAAGCTAACATTGTCTTGACGTATCGTTGAATCAACAGAATGTGAATCATAAAAATATTACGATACAAGAGTAATGGATTTTAAATTATAAGATATTATCTTTATAACGAGTATTGTCAGGTAAAAATTTATGTGGGGATAAATATCCATTTTTATTTATCACAAACATATTATTCAGAGTAATGTTTAGTTACAATTTTCGTAGCTAACATACATGACAACATTATTTTGTCTATTAAGTTTTTAATGTAGGTATACCGAACCTTCAGTTTTGAAGTAAAACATCTTTAGGGGAGTTGAGAGTAAAATTTCAAGGTCACGTCAAGGCAATACCGTCACGTCGTGGAGTATGACGACGATTTTGTTATCTTTAAATCATGCCAAAGAAGTTTCACTTCTGACACGTATGCTCGGCACACGCGCTCTTTTTTGTACAGAGTCGGTACCTGTGGTAAATACGTAATGTTTTTATGCAACGAAGTCCTATTTGAAATAAATTTATAAAAAATGTGTATATCTATCGTTGATCATTGGATTTTGTCAATGTCATCAACGTTTCAGCTATTTTATAACACAGTATCAAATAGCCGAAAATCATGTTAAAACTGTATAATCTGCGACACATTGCAAATACGTAATTTCTCAGCTCAGTACCCCAGAAGCGGGCTAAAATTTATATCACGCATGTAGGCTATATAATAAGTATGTTATTAGTTACGTTCAAGGTTTTATTCAAGGTATGTAGAATCGAACATGTGTGATTATCTATTTGAACGATCGAATAAAAAGGAGTTATCTAATTTTTTGTTATATTTTAAAGTAGTGTTTAAATTAAGCGTTAAAATAGCACTAAATGTTAGTTATGAGTTATTATGCCCATGTGACCGTTTAGCTGTTCAAACAAGTAGTCGTCGTCATGTTTTTTGTGATATATGACCAACTATGTATATACAACAAAAAATCTACAAGTATTTTTATAACTTCCTATATTACTGTTTCTAAAGTCAAGTCTATCGTATAGCGTAGCATCGTACTACGAAGGCTACGCGTAGACTACGAATTTCGTAGCATATTGAATTAGTACGTTACGTACGAAAAACATAGTAATAATTCAATATCGTTGATTTTTTAAATCAATTTCTGTACTCAAAATGAGCGACTATTAAGATAGCTGCCTAATGATGAATAAATGAATTTCTGGTACGTTGATAATTCCAAAAACTTTATTTATTCTAATTCTGTAACTTTTGTAGTTACACTTCAATCAGAATACCATTTCAAATTTTATACTCAAAACATCAAATATATCCTTTGTATTAGAGACTTTGTTCCAAATAGAAAGTTACGCGCGGAAAATCCCTTCGTAAATACGGGCCCTGGTAATCATGACAGAGAAGTATTGATTACCGGCATTTTGTCATCGATCAATGTAAAAATACATGGAGAAAAGTATACCTGCATTGATCAGTATTTATTCTATAATTTAAACGACCCAAATATGAATTTATTCAACTAGATTAATTATGGAAGCATTCTGAATTATTATACTACAAACTAAGTAATAATTTTTTAAAAAGCAGCACAGAGAAGAATTTTCAAGAAACTCTTGAGGTCCTATCTATAGAATTTTCTCTATACTATCATACTATATATATTACGTAATTTTTGTGGCGATTATGTACTATTTAAAATAGAGCTTCTTTTTAACAAGAAGAGAAAAGCAACAGCAACATTTATTCAATATTCTTTCGTACATGAAAAATAACGAAAGTCATGTATCTGTCGTGGCCATATCGTAGATTTGCTCATTTCATGATATGACCGATCATTTCACGAAATGGTCGCATTTCATGAAATGGCCAACATAGTTTGATCAGATCGTTAAATCGTCAACGTTTCACGATTTGGCCATCCACATTTGGCCAGATCGTATAAAATATAAAGAGTCCATAAAATATTAAAATTCAGAATATTCTAAAAACTTGTTTAATGTCATTTAAGTTAGTGCCGCGGCAGCGGCCGGCGAATGCTAGAAGCGAATCGTTTTTGCAATAAAAAACAGTTAGGTTAGGTTAGGTTAGACTTTGATAAACAACGCACGAGCCGAGCGAGCAAAGCGAGCGTGCCGCGGCAGCGGCCGGCGAGTGCCAGAAGCGGATCGCTTTTTAAAAAACAAACAATTATAATACTATAGTAGGATATATAAATATATATCCTAAAAGAAAAAATGCGTCTTAAATTATTTTATTTAAGACGCATTTTTTCTTCAATAGGTACATATAAGATATCCACATTTTCCATAGTACTCGAACCGTCGTAAATTCTTTGCTATGACTTTCTTCATATTGTTATTAAACGAATTATGAAGTTTTTAACTGCGAATAATTAAATTTTCGCCAGCGGCCGCCATCTTATCACATAAACACAGAGCTTGCAGCGCCTCTACCAATGATTAATGTAACTATTTTACGATATGATCAAATAATTTTGATCATTTCATGAAAAAACCGCGCGTTTAGTTGGCCATATCGAGAAACGATTTCTTATCATTGATCTGCTCAAGCCACATCATGATGTGGCCAAACTAAATTGGCCATTTCACGAAATGCGACCATTTCGTGAAATGGCCAGTCATATCATGAAATGAGCAAATTTACGATATGGCCACGACATATCCAGATACCTTTTAACTTGATTAAAAAACGAGTTGAATCGAATGTTGTGACTAAATAGGAATATCTTTGATTTCATTCAGAGTCATCTGTGCTGTATGGGTCTGTCATTTTATGTAGCAATAGGAAGAGTTCATAATAATATAAAGGGTCTGAATTGTATATTACTTGCACGTGTTTAGAATTATTCAATTCATGTCGAAATTGTTTGGCTTGTAATATCTTAAATAAGGATTTGAGGTTGAACATAACCTTTAACTATGTAGAGTTTGTTGTTGAATATGTAGAAAGAACAACTATGGAGTTTCTTGCCGGTTCTTCTCCGTAGCTATAGATACTGCTTTCCGAATCGGTGGTAATTGTTAAATGCATTATGACGATTCAAAAGTGCTTCTAGAAGAAGTCTAATTGAATAAATAAATGTTTGAGTATGAGTGTGTTAAAATACGCCTTTTTGTGACGTCATGTTTGATATCTGCATAGTTTTCCTTCCGTAGGCTACAAACGCTTCAAGTATTTATAAACTCGAAATTTAGAAAGAATGTATGGATGTATGTTTGTTATTCTTTCACACATAACCAGTTGAACGGATCTGTGTGAAATTTGGTACAGAGATAGATTTAATATTTAGTTATATAGCATTCAAATGCTTTCAAAATGAAATTTTTAAGGATAAGAAAGAAATCGATCACGAGGCGGAATTCGAACCCGCGTTTTTCACAATGCTGAGGCGAATTCGAATCCGTCATCATGATTTTTCGCTTACTTAAAAATTTCACACAGACATAGATTACGTACCAAATATACTACATTTTACTCGGATATCGAGTGACGCCGCGGGTTCCAGCTAGTTTAATATTTCAAGCTATTGCGTGACACATGGAAGTTCAAGAAACACGCATAGTATGTCAATATGTAATTATTTTGTGGTTTTGGTTATGTTAATGTATTTATGTTACATTCAAATGTAACGCAAAATAGGTAAAAGCGTACACAACTTTTGCAAATTATTATTAAACATGTCATCTTGCTTTCAAATTCATAAAATTATAAACTGCGAATTGTAATTGGAGCTCATTTTGCTTGGAAAACTTAACAAAAATAACTTCTATAGACTTAGGTCTGTAACAACTTTCGTTTCATGTTAAAGTGTTTTACAATGCTAAGTGTAACTAGCCGCTAACAAATACACCAATATTCTATGCGAAGTAACACTGCGAATATGAAAATAACGAGATGTAAGTGATATTCTTATGTGTTTGAGTTTGTGATGTTATTATTGTAAATATTGTTTTAGTAAAATATTCACACTATATAATATTGAATTTATCAAAGAAAGAAGAATATTTGTCTCAAAAGTCATTTAGATAAAGTTTATCTAGAATAGAGTACCAGCAAAGAGAAAAAAAAGAAACAAAAGTTATAAAGATGGAACTTTATAATGATTCAAAGAACTTTATATTATTTCCTGGACGTCTAGTATATACAGAAATTATTTATTTCCTTCAATAATGACCTACTTTTAAACTTGTTAAATGTTATTTTTTTTTTCAATTTAACTTTTTCGTTTAGAATAATATGAAATGAAATATAGGACCTACCTATGCATGTTCTCAATAATTTTTTTCGTTATTATAAATCAAATTTAATAAATATTCATTCATGTTTTTTTTTGTTTGTTTCACTGATATTCGTTACATACGTAAGTTAACAACGTAAAAGAGGTAATCGAACAAGCTTTTAAAAAGTGACTTAAGTACATAAATGACAAACGTACATAAACGTCAGATCTCTGACATCTTTTATAATAGCATCAAATAAACATTTTTCAACTTCAAATATCCATTTAAAATCAATATAGCCAATAATTCTATATCGAATATTATATACCTACTCATTTTTACAAGACCCTTCGAAGGTTCAAAGGGTACCCTAGGCCCACTTCTTATAATATATTGGTTTTCTGAGCTCATAAGTTCTTTTACATTTATAAGCAAATAGGAATCGGATATAGGTTTATTGCTAATTTAATTTTATAGGTCTCTTTGGCTTTTTATAAGTATTTCAATACGATACATAAAGTGCGTAATATAAATGCTTGAGCTGTTTCAGAGTGATTGAAAGTATTTGTTTGGGAAATACTGATTATTTAACATTTCAGAAATTTTCTTAGCAAAGAACTAAAATACGTTTTAAGTCTTTGGTATGTGGAATAAAATAATTAGGTAGAATCATGCAAAAGAAAGTACGAGGTACGAGTATTACTACATAGTAAGTATAAAACATGCGCATGAGTAGGCTTAATGTTTAAAACTACGCAACGGATTTTGATGCCGTTTTTTAATAGATAGTGATTCAAGAGGAAGATTTTAAGATACACGCGGGCAAAACCGCGGGCGGAAAGCTAGTAAGTCATTTAAGATATGAAAATGTAACCGTTAGTATCTTATATTCGTGTTTAAAATAGCATTTAACAAACATCACAGTCTATCTTTATCACATTTTTTACACAAAATAAATTTAATTCACGAGGTCATTGTTTTCTGTATATAATTTCCAAAAATAAATACAGTTACTTACTGTAACTTTTGTATGCAACGACAGAGGATTTCAAAAGAATTTTAATAAAAATTTCTAAAGAAATCCAATATGACATTGTGGCCATTCTCGAGGCTGTGGCGAGATTGGAAAATATTGAACTCCATTTTAAAATTGTTAATATTCTCCACATTCCCAATTTTATTAGGAAAATTGTAAGAGATTGTTCGTTTTTGAATACAGTTTATAATGAGCATATTTTTACTATGTGATCGTGATTTTCGTAATTTTCTTTGTAAGATAATATGGAATAATGCTTCATGAAATAGTGGTGAAGCTTTCTAAGCTATTGCTTTTACTTTAAAGGAATGACGACTCTTTAATTATGCTTACCTATTTGAATTAAGGAACCGTTATTATAAATAAGGTGTGACTATATTCCAACACACTCGATTAAACTTAAAAAACTCCCAATAAATCAATCAAACAAACATTTATTGGCAACAATACAAAACAAAAAAGTAAACCAAACACTCGATTGTTCTCGACGTTTCGAATGCAAACAGTTAACTGACTTTTATGTTCCACATTTACGGAATGAATTTTCACTAAAACCATTCGTGCATACAAGTGACTCGAGTGAAAAATAAGGTCATAATCTTGTCTATAAAAGTAACCACACATAAATATAAGGTAATAGAGAAAAGAACGACTTTCCCGTTACGACTTCACGAGAAATAAATTTTAGCACCCCGTAATTGTTGTACGGGACCTTAAATCACAATTTACAGCCATTTAAGTAATGGTACCTATAGGTTGTTTTAAGGGTTTTATTGCACACGTTTCTATTTATAAAATATTCGCGTTTATGTGTTGTGATGTTGGTTGGATCGTTTTTTAACACGCTTTTATAGCTATTTCATACTAACATAAGCTGAGCGTTAGCGCTCAAACCGACTCTTTTACATTCGATTTTGCCCGGAGGATCAGTAACAATAAATTCATGAGTTTAAGCAATAAGCATGTTTTTTTAGGCGCGTTGAGAGTAAAATTTCAAGGTCGCGTCATGGTAATACAGGCATGTCATGGAGTGGCGACGATTTTGGTATCTTTGAATCTTACCAAAGAAGTTTCACTTCTGACACGTGTGCTCGGCGTACTTGTTTTTTTTTCAACTATATTATTAATAGTGAAGAATACACGAGTATGCAGTGGCTGTGCACATATAAATAATAGATAATTGATAATTAACACCCAGTAATAATAGACGGGCATTTCTCCGCAACTCGACGTCAAGCGCCTATTTTGCGTGAACATATAAATAATAAACTAAAATATAATATGATGACATATAAAATCTCAGAATCTCATCTTTCAGGAAATTGTCTGCCGTAAAGTTCTACCTTTAGTATGGAAATAAGATTATTATATTCTTTATGTTCTGTTTTTTTATTAGGCAGAATATTGAAGCCAAAATTTGGCTCTCAAGGACTCTTCAATATAATTTCTCATATCGTTATTTTTAAAATACTTAATCATAGCAACATCCATACTAATATTATAAATGCGAAAGTAACTATGTCTGTCTGTCTGTTACTCAATCACGCCTAAACTACTGAACCAATTTTCATGAAATTTGGTATGGAGATATTTTGATACCCGAGAAAGGACCTAGGCTACTTTTTATCCCGGGAAAATGACGCAATCCCGGAAATCCCACGGGAACGGGACCTATGCGGGTTTTTCTTTGACTGCGCGGGCGAAGCCGCGGGCGGAAACCTAGTAATCAATATGTAAGAGGTAGTGATAGTAATATTTAAACACAGACGCTTAACAAATATTCTGTACTATGTAGACTACATATGTGATTTACATTATTTTCTATACTTGGACTGAAAACTAAACAACATCTATACTAATATTATAAAGAGGAAAGGTTTGTAATTATGTATGTATGTATGTATGATTTTCACGCATAAACTACTGGACCGATTTCAAAAACTCTTTCACCATTAGAAAGCTGCTCCTTCACTGAGCAACATAGGCTAGGTTTTATCCCGGGAACGGGAACTACGCGGGATTTTCTTTGAAAACGCGGGCGAGGCCTTAGGCGGAAGGCTAGTATTTTATAAACATAATATTTGCTATTTTAGACTCTACCTTTTATGCATTGAGAGACTCAACCCACTGCGTCAAGCATCATCATAAATAAATACATTTTCAAATAAAATGAAAACAATATGATAATTTTATTCAAAGACTAGCTTTCCGCCCGCGGCTTCGCCCGCGTTTTCAAAGAAAAACCTGTTCCCGTAGGATTTCCGGGATAAAACCTATCCTATGTCCTTTCTCGGGTATCAAAATATCTCTATACCAAATTTCATGCAAATTGGTTCAGTAGTTAAGGCGTGATTGAGTAACAGACAGACAGACAGAGTTACTTTCGCATTTATAATATTAGTATGGATGACATTACTTAGGATTTGGATAACTACTATCAAACTAAAAATTTAAAGACTTGTACCACGCTTTTAAAGCTTCCACCTGTATGTTTGTATGTAACCGACTTCTTCAGACTCTATTGTGACCCACGTTAAATGTACAGATTTAATTCAAACTTTGTACACTTATTCAGGATCTGTGACAATACAATAATGTAGTTTTTTTTTTTTAAATATATTAATTACTAGCTTTCCGCCTGCGGCTTCGCCCGCGTTTTCAAAGAAAAACCCGCATAGTTCCCGTTCCCGTGGGATTTCCTGGATAAAACCTAGCCTATGTTGCTCAGTGAAGCTTTCTAATTGTGAAAGAATTTTTGAAATCGGTCCAGTAGTTTATGCGTGAAAATCATACATACATACATAATTACAAACCTTTCCTCTTTATAATATTAGTATATTATTACCGCGAAGCGCGTCGAACGCGGCAACTGATACACAAAAATAATCCTTATGGCATGATTCTGTATTCACGCGCGATGACTTATAGCGTAGGTATTTCATGTATAACTTTGTTGTTTCTACACCGATTTACATGATTCTTTTTTTATTGAATAGGTAATAATGTTAACTTTTTTTAATTATGGATGAGTGAGAGTGTTGTAAACGTAAGAGTAGACAAATATAATCAAAAAGCTCCGAATTGCTAAGCTATTGAAGTTTCACATGTTATTGTGAGTCAATTTTAAAAGATAGACATATGCTGTCTAGGAATTTATTTTTTTATAATAATAATAATTTAAGAACATTTGTGTCGTACATGATTTCTTTGTAGCTTTAACCATTAAGGCTGCACACGCGACGGAAGCTTAAAAAATGGAGTAACTTCTCCCGTTTTCCCAATATTTCCCTTCACTGCTCTGCTCATATTGATCGTAGCGTAATAAAAAGTATACTATAACCTGCCCAGGAGTATGAAGAATAATTGTGCCAAATTTCGTTAAAATCCGTCGTGTAGTTTTTATTTCTATAACGAATATACAGACAGACAGACAGACAGACAGACAGACAGACAGACAAAAATTTTACTGATTGCATTTTTGGCGTCAGTAGCGATCCCTTAACACCCCTTCATAGTTTTTTTTTAAATATATTTCATGTACAGAATTGGCCTCTCTACAGATTTATTATAAGTATAGATAAGCAAGCAGGTGTGAAAACATTTCTAAACTTTACGGGACAGTGTTATATAAACAAACCCTTGGATTTCATTAGGGTTGAGCCACATTTAGATGTTTAAACTGTATGTAAATAATGATTAATGCAATGCTGATACTTTATGAAGTTATTTAGTGTTATTTTCGTGTAGGAGAGATTATATTATTATAGTGTATTTTCAAACACATAATTTTATCTTACTAATATTATTATCAGTGTGAAAGTTTGTGACGATGGATTTATGTATGTTTGTTACTCTTTCACGTGAATCACTGTACAGATTTTCATGATAATTGCTAGTGGTGTAGCTTATGAAGCAGAATAACACATTCGCCATAGAAATACACACTTTTGCTAGCAGGTCCGTTCAAGTGAAACCGCGCGGTATAGCTAGTAAAATTGTAAATGCGAAATTTGACTGTTACACGCCCACATGGAAATAATTCAAGACATAACTATTTACACAGTTGATATTTATTTAAAATATTTACTGAAAAATATATTATAAAGCTGAAGAGTTTGTTTGTTTGTTTGAACGCGCTAATCTCAGTCCAATCAACTACTGGTACGATTTGAAAAATTCTTTCGGTGTTAGATAGCCCATTTATCGAGGAAGGCTATATTATATCATCACGCTAAGACCAACAGAAGCGGGGCAATGCGGGTGAAACCGCGGAGCTCAGCTAGTGAAATATATCGTCGAACCTTACGGGTTTTCCAATAACAGTTTCCTCCACAAAATAAATTTGAATAAAAATAGAGGTACGTTACAATGTGGCATCACCTTACCCAGTAACCCGGCTAAAATTAAAAGCGAAAGAGAAATAAGTAGCGAAAGGAAACAAGTGGCCCGTGTAAATAAGCACGATTATACGGATACGAATAACGGCCTTTGATTTTATTTCAATGTGTATTTCGAGATAATCTGTTTACATGCATGAAAGGAGATGAATTAACAGGGTTCAGTTTAAGAGCTATATTTTAAATGTTATATATTGTATTAATATGTGTCTACTATGTTAAATATGTATTTATTTGTGGAGCAAACATACGGGTATATGTTAAGATGATGGTCATCACCATATTATATTCACAACCCTGTATTTGCATGAAACAATACCTACTTATTTAATTATATCAATCTACTTGATTATAATATAATATTATAAAGAATAGATATAGGTACTTCTTTTGATCGTGCTTTGAGCGATGGAGCGTGCTTTCGTATCGTCATAGTAAATAGTCCTATTCAGCCCCTGTTTGGGAGTCTTGTTTCAGAGATATTTAGCCAGATTCGTGTTAAAATTTGGAAATTGAAAAATGAGAAATTTTAACAACGAAATGTATTTCCAATAAATTTGTACTAGGTGCATTATGATCCAGCGTAAATGATTTGACTTTAAAATTGTTACTAACCTAAAATACTACATTCGCTGACTCATGCAAGTAACAATTTACTAAACAACGAATGTATGTGTTTTTTTGCGGAAAATTTCTATTTGAACAAAATGCCTTGCGTTTACATAAACCATGTTGAATATGGCAACCCATTTGTCACCTCAAAGTGAAATATAAATTTCGCTATGTTTTATTGTTCGCATTTCGTAAAGAACTGCCATAAGCGTTACCATGGTAACCGTTTATTTCATGAGCTCACTATGGACTACTTTTCTTGAAGTATTTCTCATACATATGTCACAGTTGACAGATATATACATGTATTTCCTTGTGCCACTTTTTAAGGGTTATGTTTGGTATTACGTAGTATTACAGCGCAATCGCTCATAATGATGAGACTTTTACGTTTTTATGGGAAGTGTTTAGGACACTTTGGCATATTATAATAATAATAAATTCTTTATTGCACTCCAAATAAAATAACAGAGAAGAAAACAGCACATAGGAACAATGTACAAAAGGCGGTCTTATCACTTACAAGTGATTTCTGCCAGACAACCTGTGATATTGGAATTATAATAATAGTTGATTTTACATATTTTTTAAAGTCCTAGTAAAATACTTTACGTTTCTGCTAACTTATGATACATTTTTAAAGCAAAAAGTTGAACTAACATAAATAAGTATTAAAGATATAGATAACGATAGTTAGATACATTTCGTGTCGGAAAAGCTCTGGTTTGAATATCTTTCTTACTACATACCTATATTAATACCTACGACATAGTTGACAGATACCTACGATTAAAACAACAATGATGGTTGTAACGAAGGTATTTTCTGAAGCAAATTGTTCGTATTAATTACAACCAGAACATTAAGATCTCTTAATTAACGCCTCGTTAAATTAACTCCACGATTCTCGCAAACTTTTAATTATCTACGAGAATTAGAGCTTATTCTAAGCGTGCAGAAACAGTTGTGATTATATTTTATTCTATACTACTAATATAAATGCAAAGTTGTATGTATCAATCAATGTAGGTATGCAATTATGTATGTTTGTTACTCCTTCTCGGGAAAACCACTAAACGTATTTTGATAATATTTGGCAGTCATGTAGCATGCTATCCTGGTACGTACTACACGTACCAGGATAGCATATGATCTTTAGAAATACTTGATTTTGATTACCGGTTCGTCCGGGTTAAACCACGAAGCACAGCTAGTTTATAATACTTTTCTCTACAAACTACAAATAAAAAATTAAATATATGCACGATAGGCCTATACAACATAATATTATTATCATACTAGTGGAAAACCCGGCTTCGCTCGGGTGAAATTTGACTCATAATACACGTCTAGTTGCAAAATGTAGGTAGAAATTTCTGTAGTCATCGGTTCTCAAGGAATATTAAAGGAATAAGCAAGGCATAGATTCGTATAGCTTCGTTCGTTATGTTTAATAAATATAATAAATAAAAACTGCAAAAGTTTTTACACAAATTATTTTTATTTCAAAATAAACTAACACAAATTAACAAAACATATAATTTATAAGGTTTACTCTGTGTAAACCTCTTTGTTTTAAGCACTCAGTCTTTTTCTCTACTTTGACAGGTAGATAAGTACTTACTAATTTTAAAAATAAAAAATGAAATTGTGGTTCCTTAACCAAACTGGCTAAATCAAGAATAATAGTAGGATTAGGCCTTATCTACCTTTTCCTAGGGATAAATCAGCTTTAACACAGAATGCCTTGTCTCATTGCATGGCTCTTAAAAACCAAGTCACTATTCAGCAGAGGAAGTATACATCTAATGTTTTATTTATTTTACATAAGAAAGTTCTATCTTTTATATAAAATTAATAAAACATTTACTGAACATTTTATGTTCAGTTTGACTGTTTCAATGGCATAATCCTACAAAAAGATACAATCCATAGAATATTATTATAAAGGTATGTAAATTGTAATTTTACAATGAGTACTTATCCGAGAATTTGGCAAAGGTACTTATAAAAAAATATTCTCTATTATCACAGGTTGATTATGACAAAATTTCTCTATATATAACATTTTTCGATAAATATTTATCACCTTTCAAGCCTTGTTCAGTGGTATTGATAATTTGAATTTTTACATCATCGAATCTTCGAACTCGAGAGAAGGCAACATAGAGCTGTCCATGGGTGAACACAGGATTAGGTAAAAATATACCGATTTTGTCGAAAGTTTGTCCCTGGCATTTGTTAATTGTCATAGCGAATGCTATGCGAATGGGAAACTGAAGCCGACAAAATTTAAAAGGCAGTTGACTGTTAGATGGCTGGAGACGAATTCGAGGAATAAAAACTCTGGTTCCCACATGGCTACCACAAATAATTTCGGCATCAATGACACGTGAAGCTAACGCTCTAACAATAAGACGGGTTCCATTGCACAACCCAACATTCGGGTTTAAATTTCTCAAAAGCATTACTATACAACCAACTTTTAATTTTAGAATGTGTGGTGGTAGTCCTGCAGGCGTTATAGTATTTAGAAATTCTACGGGATAGTTTAAAACATCATTATGGTCGTCCTCAACCACAGCGTCAGAACTTTCATAAATTTTAAGTAGGCCGGGGATTTTTTCGACAACTTGGTCGTTCAATTGAAAACAATCATCGTTTTTGGGAGTAAGGATAGCTTTCATTGAATAACTTTTATAATCATTTGTGTTCAGGGAAACACCAAAAATATGGTCTACAATTGAATTATCTACAATGCATCGTTGAGGCAGTTCAATGTGGTCGTCATCATCTTCATTAGCTGATCCATCGCCTACCTTTAATACCCATAGAGCAAACTCTAAATCATCGTGCGCTCTCATATTATGAGCCAATTGGAGTTGAGTAAAGTTTGGCCACATTGAAAATTGCTTAATTGAAGCTTTTATAATATCATTTCGTGACCCATTAACTACAACTGGTAAAATCTGACGAAAATCTCCTGCGAATAACAAAGTTTTGCCTCCAAAAGGTAATTTATTTTTCATTATATCTTGAAGGAGTCGATCAACTACAACAATATCATGACATTTAGTCATGGGTGCTTCATCCCAAATGATTAAATGAGTTTCCTTCAATAAATTCGACTTTTCGACTATCGTCAACTCTTCGTTATCGACCTTAAAGGAGAAAATATATTAGATAAATATTCAAATAATAATAACTATTGTGAATGTATGTAGGTATATCCTCGCATCTCTATCTGGTAATAAGTATTATTTTTCATTTTACTGTACTCAGTGACCTACACCATTAACTTACCCAAAAGTCATCATCAAATAAATCTTGGGAATTGTCAGGTTGTATTGTAGAGGCAGCTAGTGATTTAACAGATGCAACAGGAGCAGTTAGAGGTTGTATTGTAGAGGCAGCTAGTGATTTAACAGATGCCACAGGAGCAGTTAGATTTTTTGGAAAAAGGTTTGAAAGTGTCCGAGCTTTGGTTATTCTTAACTGCCTAATTGTTTCTAGGCCACAGCACTCGCAATAATTGAAATTATCTGCAAAAATATATTATACAATTAATAATGTCTATTGTATAATAAGAGCCAGCCAAGTTCAAGTAGAACTTGCGCATGAAGGGGTTCATTTCATTATCGAGAAAAACGGTGAAAAAATCGTGTGTTTCTGTATGTGTTCATGACACCTCAACACAGGCTATGCATGTGGTCATTTATTATTATTTGTCGAATTATAGAGAAAAAATATTGAGCTGCTTACCGAGTATAATGTTGTCGCACTCCACACATCGACTGCACATTTGCTTTTGTTTGCCATCTCTTGCAAATATTCTGCCATTACAAAAATTGCATGTCACTGGAAGTAAATAAGTACTTATTTTATTTTTAAATGCAGAAGGCTTACAATCCACACTTTAAGAAGAAAACAAAACAAAATTCACTTAAAAACACAACCTGCCCACATACCTACTAAAATACTACTCACCATCTTTACGAAGAGCCCTTCGCTCCATCCACTTTCCACAATTGTGACAATGTTTACCAAATGCACGGAGATTCGGCTGTTAACAAAATGATATAGGTATCATCAAACAAAAGACTAAACGAAGACAGAGACACGACCAACGAAACATTTTATGAAATACTTACGATTTTCGGCATGATGTGTGTAATCCAAACAAAGCACAGACTACTGACTAAGTAGAGAGCACAGAGTACTATTGCTATGGTAGAGAGTATACACTAAACAAAGTAAATAAAAGTATAAAAGTATAAAAATAAAAGTATAAAAATCTTTATTGAAAAAGTATAAAATAATACATTTAAAATTTGGGGAAAATGACAATGACATTTGAACTAAAACTTCGACTTTAAGGTTATGGTTAGTATTCTTCTTGGTTTTTATCGCAATCGGCCAATCGGTTTAAAGAAAAAACACATAACAAAAAGTATATCATAAAAAAGTGTCAAAAACAATATTTTCGAGAAACGTCAACGACTGACGAAAAGTATTTTTTGTTATGATTTTAAACGTTGGCGAGGCGTATCTAAGCGACGGAACGTTTATTAACTACCCAAGATGGCGACTGTGGTTTGCTTGGTTTGTCAGTGCAATTGAAATTTAACGAAATTCTCCATAATCCGAATTTTGCGGATATATGTTGTCGACTCAAAATTAATATTTTTTTATGTTTTGTTATTCATATAAGGTTTCGATCGAGTCTACCGTACCCTTTGACGAAATTATTAATATAGATTACAATAACTAGTCAAACGCCCCTCATAACTAATTTATGCATTATATCAGAACTGTCAATACCAACCCACGTCATATTACAATTCGATGAAAAAACTATTATGCGACGAAATAGGCTGCGATAAGCTAATCTTGACCTTAGTAAACTAATCAAGTGTGCTTCGCTTGGTACAAATTTGCTTACGTAAATTGAAAAGTTCCGGATATCTTGAAGATTGCTTCTGCCAGTTCTTTATGGGGATATGTCGGAGTATTTTTCAATTTTGAAAAGCTTAGTGTATCAATAAATAAACCATTCGTGTATGGTATTAAAAAGGAAATTTGTATTGATGTTTGTTGTTCATTTATAATATTAAATGGATAAAATTAGGAGATATATTATTGGAGGCATTTGTTACACAGATAGAATTTAATATGTATTAATATGTATAACAGCATAAAGGCTGCAAATCATTCATCTGAAGCTTGTACGACATAGAAATGTATTTCAAGACAAACCGCACTACATCAGAAAACATATTTTAAACACAAATAATACTATCAAATAAGTTTAATTTCGCTATATAATAAGTTAAGGAAACAACAAACTAAAACATTTCTATGCGGATTATACTAAAGCTTGATTGAAAAGTCATTTGTAGAGGCCATACAGCCGCTTTATCGCTGCAGCTAAAAACAATTAGCGCTAAAATTGCTTTTCAGAAAAAATGCATGATTACATGGAGCAAGCAAAATCTGTATATGTGCTCATTTCGTGTAGGATACAGCGGCTTTATTACATTCCCGTCCTCAGAGAACACCTAATGGACCCTCTTCACAATGGGCTGCGTTGGGCGAGTAGAGGCAATCACGATAGTGTAGAGGGCCTAAATGTCTGAGATCGGCCGTCATTGTAGATGTTTCATAATGGCGGTAAACATCGACGATCATTTGTTGGGCCAACGCAGCCCATTGTGAAGGTGGTCCATTGTAATGGCCATCTAGTTGTTACTCGACCTATTTCTGTCTGTGTTGCTACACTATAATATTATAATAACTGCTCTTGGGGTTGGTCGTGGTTGACCTTTTAAATATCTGCTCGAATGAGCTTGGAACATTTATTTTAAAAGCAGAATCGATAGTTGATAATTGAATATATGATAGATAGTGCAAAATAAACAAATCATGTGTAATTTAAAACCAAAATACACAAAGATTGGATTGATTTTGATAATGACTATTCAGTTCGTTTAATATAACACCAATTACAATAATAATTATTAACAATGTGATAAACAATGAATTGATTAGGAATTAAATATGTACATATAATATACACACACTTAAAAATAACATCATTTTCAAATATTTATCAGTTCTGCTAATGCAAGTAGAGACAAATACAAAAAAGTAATTAAAATCTGTTCTTATGTGAGATAAAACTTATAACAGCTCTTCTCTGCATAATATGTTTTCTGAACCGATGATTAATGATAAAACCACGTTATGACGATTCAAAAATGCTAAAGTTATAATAATAAATGTTTGAGTTTGACTCTACCTAAAATGTACCTAACTTTTTATACGTGTCTATGATAACAACGTCGCGTCATTGTCGTCAAAATATTCACATTAAACAAAGTTCGACATAATCTACAGTAATTTGTGTAGGATTTTCGTACCGTACGAACGAGATAGGTTACATTACCTATGATGCTCATGTAAATACAGGTAAAGTGGAAAATGAGCGCAGAGCCGTGTCAAACATCGCTACGTGCCTACAAACCAATGTCGGGTCTTCATTAAAATATACCAGTTCGAATCTGCTCACAAAATTATAGTGCGAGAGCGCGCGAGAGATTTGATCGTTATAACGACGATTTGTAAAGTGGGTTTTTAGGTACCTACCTAGTTTTAATAGCGAAGAACTAAGTTAAATTTTAGAAAATACGAAAACTAAATATGAAACGAATTTTCTTTAGTTGTGCATTGTACAGCGGTTATAATCTTAAGTATATTTACAATACATATTATTTACATCTTGATTAGTTGCATTATACCTAAATATGTTACGTACTTATGTTTACATATTATATTATTGTTTGTAATTAATTTTATAAAATTGACTAAATATGTGAAGGTATATTTATTCCTTCTTATGTAAACTAGTTTCAAATAAGTTTGTAAATAACATAAGATATTGTTTATCGTAAATAATTTCAAATTTGTATGTAACGGAAAATCTTGTTCCGATTTTAATTTTAAAGTCAAGCAAAAGCATTAGATAATAACAGAATATGAAATAAATTTAGTCGTAGACGCTCGGGCTTCAGTAGTTTCAATTTTGTAATGTAAACTCGGCTTATTTGAATGCTAGGGGTTAGACACAAGCAACTGCTGTTAAATAATAACATTTTTTTTGTTGCTTGTCATCGTTTAATAATATTCAAAGTTAAATGCACAGAAAAACATAACAATTTTGTCTCCGAGACCGCGAGATAAAAAAAAAGACGGGTTGCACTCCGGGAGTGCCGGCAGAAGTGAAAACTTGATTATTATTTATTAACGTTGAGCATGTTTGATATCCATCCGTCTTACGCTTTTTCGATCAGGTCACGTGTCCTGACGCGAGTTTAAGATTTTATACCCATTACAGAAAAAGTGCTCAACGCCGCTAAAGAAGTTTTCACTTCAAAAACTTATTATTAAACATAGATCCTCCATAGGTGTATAATTTTCACTCAAAATAATATTTAAGATTAATCAATAGAAGGATATCCAAATTTATTTTCTAAGATAAATCTAATCCTATTTTTAAAAGATAAATGTGAAAATCTTTTGGATGTTAACGAGTGACTACAAAAAATGATTAGTAGCTTTTCTATAAAAAAAATTACCATCGCGCGAACGAATACGCGGATAAAACCTAGTATTATTTCCATACACATAAAGCACTCGAAAGTCAATGAACATGTACATTGTACATGCATAAATCGTCTACAATTTAATTAAAAGTTGCTGACCCACTCTCAGTGACCCTTCGAAGGCCTATACGAGGCTATAAATTCAAGACCGCTTTGTGATTCAAACTGAGGTTAAAATAAAATTCTCTATTACCATAGTTACGATGTGCAGAGTTTTATGAAAGAGTTGAAAATATTAATTCTTTTATATACAAATTTTTGATATTATATGCGTGTAAATACGTGTATGTAGTTTAGAATTTGTATGATTGTTACAGAGGTCGATTATAATCTTTATTAGCATAATATACCTAGGCCTTTTTTTCTAGGGAAACTACTACGCGGGCGAAGCTGCGAGCGCCAGCTTGTCTTTTAAAACTTAAATTAATACAGGAAGAAAGATATATTTCTACGATTTTTGACATTCTTAATATGTTCAAGAATTCTGAACAAGAGTCGTACCACAGTCGTTCTTATACATATTTCAAAGTGACAAGCCAGAGAACACAAACAAAGTAATCAAATGACTTGCTTTGTGTCTCGTACGTTGTGTTTTGAAGGCGAACGTTGTTGTTTTATTCAAGTCAAATGTTATACGAAGTAGGATAACAAATTTAAACAATCTTCCATTGAAATAAAGCTATTTTATTCCTCTGTATAGATGTGTTGCTTTATTCTGCTACACACATCTATACTATAATATTATAAAGCTGAAGAGTTTGTTGGTTTGTTTGTTTGAACGCGCTCATCTCAGGAACTACTCCGATTTGAAAAAATTCTTAGCTTAGCTAAATAGATAGCCCATTTATCGAGGAAGGCTATAGGTTATATATCATTACGCTAAGACCAGAAGGAGCGGAGCCACGCGGTTAAAACCGCGAAGCGCCGCTAGTTGAAAAATATGTCGATAAAAATAAACATTTTTTAAATGAAAATGGGTTAAACTTCAAATTGAGAAAAAGAAACTAGAAATAAATATACTCAAATCTGTCCTAAACATATAAGAAAATCGAATATTGGAGCAGTCACGAAAACATCAATCTCTACAAGATAAATGATACTGCTATGAAGAACCATGTATTATCATAGTCAAATAATAATTTAGTACAGTGTCCTTATTGTTATTTATAGTGTGAACATCGATGTTACACTGAATATCCTAAATAAATGTTTAAGTTAAGGCAATTCCCATGGGAATTAGATATTAACGCGGTACAAAGAAGTCTTTATCACTCTCTAAAAATCATAAAACCGCTTTAATGCGACGTGAAAGAAAAACAAACACACATATTTTATTCATTATGATATTTAACCCGTCGTTTTGAAGACTATACAGCGAGCGTGGTCACAAGGAAACTGACGCTAACTTTCTTAAATTCATTCAACTTCTAAAGGTATAATACTCATTTAAAAACACAAGAAAATACAAGTATAAGGATATCCTTATCCTGAAGTCACCTGTACTATTACAGGTGAATCTAGACGCCGGTTTTCAATCAATACCTAGTGATGTATGGTATATTAGCAAAGAGGGTTCAGATCCCACGTAATTTACATAGCTTTTTCATCAACGGATAAATGACATGAGATTGGAAATATTCCACTTGAGTAGTGTCATTTAATACATTGATATTGCGTTTTTTCTTGGAAACAGGAATTGACTGTGATTCCCAATTCCGTATTTTTGTAACATTTTGTGGAAGGAATAAAGTTATTCTTTATTAAGTTGTATGATATAGTATAGTAGTGTGTTATTTTTATGGGATTCTTATACGAAGATCTTTGTTCTCAAGTTTATGAAGAGAGTAAGGAAGAGTATAATAGGAGTATGATTTATTTACGTTAAAGCTTGAATTAGAAAATGTATTAGAAGTGTGTACGTATTAATATGATGTCAAAAATTATGATGCTATGTTTAACGGTGCATTTATGTTAAAAAAACATAGAGCTAGAGCTAGAGCAAGAGCATTCTTTCGTGATCTTTTTGTGTAAACGAAAACTCGTATTCAGTGTTGTTCAGTATGAGAACATTGCATAGAATATTTTAGAATAGGTTAGAATGAGCATTGGCTCGTTTCATGTAAATGCAACGTAATATTGTATTACAATTTTCAATAAATATTATGGAATGTTGGATATTATATGAAAAATTGAGACCCATAAATTACCGTTTCTGTTTCTATTCAAGATTGTTTATTATCTGATAAGCCAAAGATATTGGCAAAATGTTACAAATTGCTAATTCCTGATAAGAATTTATTAATCTTTGTTAAGTAATGGACTTAATAAATGGCGGCCGGCTTTGAATAACTTTACTAATTATTCGATATTGTTATTTTAAATATTGGATTTCGTTTTATGATTTGTTCGTCATCGCTAATTGCGTAAACATGTTTACAACTTTGTTCCGTTCGAATCGGTCAATTCTCGTGAATTAATTTTATATAAATATTATTGTTAACGTCTGTAAGACTTCTGTTTGGTGAAGAAATATAAATATTCATCGCTAATTGCGTAAACATGTTTACAACTTTGTTTCGTTCGAATCGGTCAATTCTCGTGAATTAATTTTATATAAATATTATTGTTAACGTCTGTAAGACTTCTGTTTGGTGAAGAAATATAAATATTCATCGCTAATTGCGTAAACATGTTTACAACTTGGTTTCGTTCGAATCGGTCAATTCTCAGCTCATCATAAAGCTGAAGAGTTTGTTTGTTTGTTAGTTTGTTTGTTTGAACGCGCTAATCTCGGGAAATACTGGTCCGATTTGAAAAATTCTTTCGGTGTTAGATAGCCCATTTATCGAGGAAGGCTATAGGCTATAATTATATGATCACGCTAAGACCAATAGGAGCAGAGCAATGCGGGTGAAACCGCGGGAACAGTTAGTTTTATATAAATATTGTTGTTAACGTCTGTAAGACTTCTGTTTGGTGAAGAAATATCAAATACATAATATAAACATCTTATAACGTACCTAGTGTTCATATCATAAACTAGTTTAAATAAAAATTTTGATGAACTGCATCAGAATATAACCTCTTTTATAGAATAATTCAATAATCAATTGATCTGTTTTTCAAAATTTTACCTCAATAGTAAGTCGTGTAGCTCAATCGAGGAATATTTTCCCTCTCAGTAAACTAAAACAAGAAAAAGAACATATAATCATCGTTTGTTCCATCTTAAACGGGAAGCCCTCGGCCTCGTTATAAACTTGCAGTCTTTGAAATAAAACAAAAACTTGCAGTTTCACAAGCAGTTACTATTTGGAATTCAAATCGTGAACTATTAGCGTCTACGGAGTTCATTGTTGGCTGTTTCATTAAACGTCAGCTAACAAGGAAATTTTAGTTTATATTATATCGTTACAATTTTGTGTAACAAGCAAAATGTATATCAGTCAGATATACATTTTGTCTTATTTTGTATTTAAATTATGTTCTTATCTGTCTTGTTAACTATCTACAAGCACAGCATGAATAGAAAGACAGAAAGAAAGAATGTAAACTAAATAATACCTATTAGCTGTAGTACCTACTACAGCTAACAAATTAGTGTCAAGTATTAGGAGATTTCAGTTTACTCATATTATATCATAACGACAAAATGTATATTGCATTTTTTAATATTATAATATGTATATTAGTCGTCTCGTTAACTGTCTACTCTCCGCAGCTCACACACTAGCGACCACTGTAAGTATATTTAAGTTTACGTTATATCGTTACGATATTGTGTGAAGTCCCATGTCCCCTAGTGGGGTAAGGGGCAGATGCATTATACATCTGTTTCACTGATCGATTTTCTTTAGGGACAAGTAGGTGATCAGCCTTCTGTGTCCTGCCAGACCGAGACATTTTTTTTCTTCGCCTCTACCGGGAATCGAACCCAGGACCCCTCGGTACTACGCTCCCGCGTCAACCACTGCACCAAGGAGGTGGTCGTTACGATATTGAGTTACTATAAAATGTACATTCTACACTTGCAATCTTTTTAAAATACACTATGAGACATGAGATGGCTCATTAACTGTCTACACTCTTGACTCTACATATAACAAACAAGCGTCGACTATTTGTAGAATTAAAGTTTTATCGTTACGATATTAAGTAACTTCAAAAATTTTGAGTCATAATATTTAAGAATAGATACAAGTACATATTTTTTTTTTAATTGATGATATATCATGGGCGTCAGTATTCAGTACAAATAGGTGCCAAATATAAATAAAATATGGTAAATACAGAAAAAAAACTAGTGTCTTCATTTAGATTTTAGACGTTAGCGTACCATTGCTAATAGCAACAGTCAAGACATCACTGTTATTAAATTCTAGTTCATTCTATCTGCCAGATAAAAATACCTAATAATATAACACTTTGAAAGTATATTTCCAAATTTTATAAACGCGAATTAAATTGTAGACGAACAGCTGCTACGCGTGAAGTGCGCGCGAAGCCGCGGGCGGAAAGCTAGCAATTAACATGTTCAATTCGAAATCATAAAACTCAAATATAAACCGTAATAAGAGCACTGTTATAATTGATCAACTCATTAATTTTCCATTTCAAAGTCCAATTAATACACTTTAGCATTGCCTTTCAAAAACATGGAAACAGATACATTATAATATAATATATACATTTGATATTATGTATTTCATTTGCAAATACTTACTACTCATTTATATCAACCATAATCTATACTTATAATAAATCTGTAGAGAGGCCAATTCTGTACATG
>CAJQZM010033584.1:0-19848 GCA_907164665.1 Colias nastes
ACCTTTGACCGTGAATAAAATTTTTAGCTTACAGGGGAATGATGGGGAACTTTTAGACATTGTTTATAATTATGTTTTCAACAACTTCACAGAAATTCAGCCTGTTGGGACTTTATGTAGTAGTACCCTCATTTTTTGGTTTAAATTGACCGGGCTATATAGGCATAATCGAGGACATAAATTGACTATAATCGCCTATTTTTCGTAAAATTATTAGGGAAACCGCATGTGTCCACGATTATTTTTCCATTAGGGTAACTATATAAAATATGAACTATTAATTTTATTCATCGTATTTTTCAGGGTAAAAAAATATCAGCTTGCCTTATAAATTAGTACAATATGTTTGTAAGCAAAACACATTAGGAACTGTATTTAGCTTTATGCATTCAGATTTCAGTTCTTACTTTCAACTACACTTACATAAGTGTTCCATCCATGAAGTAGGTAAATCACTGCCAAGCTATCATTTATCAGAGTTGCGTTTTCCTTCTTGAAATGAACTTGATATTAATGTTTCTACATACATACATCACTTCAAATAGAAGTTAACAGCTCCGTATGTTTAAACGAATTTTCTTTTAAGCTATTGCATAGCTTCTATCGCGGGCCTTGAGCGCGGGGACCGAATCGAGAAATTCCGTAACGAAAAAACCTCACGCTCCCCACTCCGACGGGCTCGGAGGTGTGGCTTGAAGGCATAGCATGCAATAGCTTTACCGCGGCAGTCCCCGAGTGCCACACGTCTTTTTTTTTTCATTTTCGTAGTAATCTACGAAAATATTTAAACCGTTGGCTACGTTTTACCACGTACCTAAACTAATTGGCATTGTCCATAGTTTCCGTATATTTCGTCGTATAACCCTTGCAGGAATTTTTCTATCGCATCCGCATTTTTGTTACGATACCCGTAATGTTCTTTGGTAAAAGTGTTATCGGATATTATATTTTCGTCCCATTTTATACATTCCCTGTATTAGTTTTAATTTTCTGGTGTTTTGAGTCCCTGCCTACCATATAGGGTCAGTGTACCACTAGCTGACCAAGCGCCAATACATGACCAAAATTCAAATATACGCGCCAATTAAGAAAATACGGCAGCCCCAGATGATAGTTTATTGTTTTTTCTGTATAGCAACATCATCTACCTATTAAAAAAAAACCTTGCTGCCATTGGTCAGAAATATTGACATTTTTTTAACACGAAGATGTCGCCCCGTAGTAAGTAATCACATTTTTTACTAAGAGCTTTTTATCGGGAGTTGATTGGGAAATCTTAATTAATCTTGAATGCAATCGATTACTTTTTATATCTCTTGTTATAGGCATAATGTTGAACCATTCTGTTATAGACTTTCGGCTTCATTTTTAGCATGAACAGTTTTTCATGATTTTTAGCGGCCTGGTTATCTTTTGGAGCAACGAAAACAATTTTTCGCCTATTGTTGACCAGTATGGTCAGCTCTTGGTTCTTTATATTTTGCTAAGAAAGGCTTGCTTTGTTTTGTGCTTATACCTAATTTAACAAACCATATAAGCCGTCTAAGTCCTATTCCAACACCAACAATGCATCTCGAATCAACATCAACGTTCGTACACGCTTTAGAAGTTATACTTCTTTGGCGTATGGAAAAAAAATACT
Organism: Colias nastes; assembly: GCA_907164665.1. Taxonomy (NCBI): domain Eukaryota; kingdom Metazoa; phylum Arthropoda; class Insecta; order Lepidoptera; family Pieridae; genus Colias; species Colias nastes. The sequence continues at coordinate 1,643 of CAJQZM010033584.1, forward strand.
AGAATATACAACTTGAACATAGTTATCAACTTTCATGCCACCTAGAACTAACTTAATGCTGTTAAATTTAGGTGTCGGTGTGCGCGCGCATCGTAAAAATTCACTCTCATCATTTTTCTCCATCGCGCCAAAAGAAGTATAACTTCAAAAAAAAACATAGGCCAAGTTATTGATGCTCTCGAAGGGTCTCACGTGTTGGTAAAATTCATGAGGAAATCTCCTAAAGTAGAAAACACTTTTGTGTTCCCTCAAGTTGAACAGAACAGAAAACAAGATGAACAGTTAATAAGACCAGAAAACGTTGTGTTGAAAATACGTCCTTTGACGGTTGCAAGAGGCAGGTACGTCTTCCCAAAGTTTATCAAAGACTACGCTTGTTGCTAAAAAATTGTATGGTACGTATAGTCATTAAGGATTAATAATAGTATTGTAAGAATGATTTATAACATTTAATAAAAAAAACTTCAATTTAAATACAGACTTTTTTTATTTATTAAACAAAACTAATGTTCGAAGAAGGACATTTTGTCCATTTTGAAAATGGTCAACTTTTAGAGCAATGATGGTCAGATATTGGTGATCAGTGGTCAGGTAATGGTACTTTTAGCAGAAGTAACTTTCAGAGTAGTTTTCATAAAACCTTTAAAGGTTATCAAATTGATACTAAGAACAATAGTTGCAGTGACTATTCAATTATCTGTGTCCCAAAAATAACATTGAACGTAAAACAAATAACCCGTTTTTTATATATAGCTAAAGATAAAACCGCTTAAATGGTCAACTAGTGGTACATCAACCCTATACAATATTAACTTTTTAATAGAATAAAAAAATCCTCCTCTTCCTTTTTAAACTGTATTCCATTTTTAAACATGGTACCTACTTATTTAAAACAAAAGAATTTTTATCTAGCCAGAGTTGTAGACTCAAAAATAGTAAACATCCCAACGTAAATCTGTGTTGAAGCCTTCATTTCGTACTTTTGCGAGTAGAAGAAGCAACGTTAAATTCTAGTTTTCCCAGTTCCTGTATTTTGCCGATAATGCAATTTCAAACGCCACTATAACCACGTCTCTCGACGCTGAAGAATAGCGGCAACAGGAAGCAGTTTAACCCGATTTCTTGTATCGGTAAACCACTGCATTATGATTTACTCTGTTTTAATAGACATTTGTTTATTTTTATACTTTGATTATCATTGGTAATGTTAGATTGGCTGTGTTTGTATTTGTGAAAATATATTTGGTTTTAAGCCTGATAAAAACACAATATCTACAAGTAATTATATAATACCTCTGTTACTGAATTAAACATGGTTCATTTCTCCTGAAAATATCGAGAGAACTGTTAATAACGTAAGTATTCGCGGTTCATAGTTTATATTTATTGGAAAGTGTAGTCTATAGTCATGAAATACTCGAAGCATATTGTTAATATCTGAATATTGTGTCAATGACAAGTATACATCGTACACTAATTAGGGGCCAACTCTATACGAGTATCAAGATATATCACGAACAATTACTTCGCACACAAAGGGAATGTACGTTTCCATTACCTCTTCCATAGATTTAAGTTCCCTTTGTTCTTTATCATAAACCTATTCAAGTGTCAGTTCCGAGTGGAGGGAAGGAGTACTTGGAAGAATTCCTCGACCGAGGGTGGCTCGTATACTTTCCCGTTGCGCTCTGATAGATACGATATTTCTAACGTTTTTTCGAGCCACTTTGACAGAGTTTTATGTACGGTCATTGATGACATTAATACACGAAAGGACACGTGTATGCTATTTTGAAATGAACCTATTTAATAGAGAAATGTGGTCGTGACCATATCGTGATGTGTTAACTCGTTTTGCCGAAGGACAATCATAATAAAAAAATACTTTATTTCATTCATGTTTATCATATTATAAAAACCATCATATTGAGGTCGGTAAGAAATATAAGTATATCTTTTGAGTTGAATATATTTTATTTAAATATACAATATGAACCCATTTATTTTCAAAACCTACTGATACAGAAAATACCTCAATATAACCGAAAGGTTGCAATGCGTTCAATATTGTTACAGCGCTCAATAGTCAACATATTTTTCCATTACAAAGCTAGTAAAGTTTACTTTTCGCAAAAAAAAATTAGAACCATTTAGGTTTGCGCGTTAAAAATAAAATAACGCATAAATGGAACCCAAAACTTCATTTTGTTTTATATAACAAATATCGTACCGAGGCATGATATATTCGTCACTGTATAAAATATCAGTCATACCGCGGTGAATGCCGCGGTTTGTCGCTAGGTTTTGAATAATTAAAGTCTCGGAGAGCAGACGAGAAAATTAGACAAGGCTTTTCCGAAAGTTTTGCGTGTGGAACTGAGCAAACACTGAATAAACACGGTACCTAATTAATATATCTATAAACGACTTGACAAAATAGGTGAGGTTTAGATCTCGTTATGATGATGAATGACCTAAGTACCTATATGTCTGTCACTTTCTTCATTTAGTATACTAAAGTGATATATCACTACATCAAATCTGTTAAGTGAAGAAGTATCTATTTCTTATAATTGTCAAATTATTGTTATTGTCAATTATTTTTTTAAGCTATTAATACTTGAGTCAGTAATCAAGACGACACAAACTGAATGAATTATGAATCTATAAGAGATAATTGAAGGATGATTGATATTCTGAAAACTTAATACCTATCGATACGAGAAGCTTAGTTTAGAAGCAGCGAATGAAGTGAGCAAAATGGATGGTTGTCAATGAGAATTCAATCCAAATCTGCATCTGTAGATATGCAAAACTTCTATAATTATTATAGAAATAGTGAACCCACATACTCACTATTCACATACACATATAAAAACATTAGAAAACTTGCAGTCACAAAACAAGTTGGTAAGTATTTAGGCAATAATTATATCCAGAAAACCTACGCATGTGGAAATTGTACGTGATATCCCTAGAATCCATTACAATGCCATAACCAGTCGTTTTCCTTTTACGTCACATTGCAAGTTACAAAATGTTCCACTTTGTATTCAACAAAGCGCACGAAAAGTTTAAGCGAATATTTGCGGTAATTTTAACTTTGCACTTCTAACAAAGGTTCAGGGTAATTCGCCGCATCCATGGAAAAGAAAATAAAATAAATGAACTAATAGTTTTTGCTGGAACACAGTTGCTGCTGGCGCTTACAGATTTTGCGCTACGTTTTACAAAATTGTACACTGTTGTTTTGTAAATAAAGCTTAAACAAATTATTTCAAAATCATTGTTAATTTTGCCTGTTTAACAATCGGTTTCGTAGAATAATGAAAGACTTAAAATTTACCTAACTGGTGAAAATTTCATTGTTTTGGCTTTTTAATTATACTTACTTAGGTACATGAAATATCATCATTAGTAGATTGTCACAAATTTTTCCAACATTTGGTTTGACATTATGTTCATCATCATCATCATCATCAGCCTATATATTATGTTCCCACTGCTGGGACACGGGCCTTCCTAAAGTGATCAGGCCATAATCCACCAAACTGGGCAAGTGCGGGTTGGCGGATGTCACATGTCGTCGAACTTTTGATTCTTCGACCTTCGACATGTCGGTTTCCTCACGATGTTTTCCTTCACCGTTCGAACAGTGGTGACAACATGCACAGATAAATTGAAAAATCAATTTATTTACTGCACGCCCGCCAGCCACCACTGCTTTTTAATATTATGTTCAATAACGAAAATTATTTGAAGTTCATACCTACGTACTTATAATTTTTTAGGTTATTAAATTTTAAAGGGTTTTTAGAAAAAAACGGCGACATAATGTGAGCATCCTTAATAAATAATAATAGATATCTGCCTGAGAATGGATCTCAGTATGCTTGTTTAAGAAAATTGCTCCATGTCTCGAAACTATAGTAATGTTTACTTTTCATGAATGAAGACCGTATTATATTGAAGTGTATGTTTCAAATTTAGACGAAAATTCTTAAGGCCCAAGATGGTTAGACCCGGGAGCGGGGAACACACGAGTAACAAAATAAAATTCACTTCTGGATTATAGTTGGTAATTGAATATCAAATGTAATTAAATTATTTGGGGTGATTATGCATAATTCCGATAATGTAAAACCAGCTTGTTGTTTAACTTAGCTGGTGAAAATTTTAATATGAATGGTATTATAAACTCTACTTTTATGACGTCGTTGCTCTACATACTTGAACATGTAATCTATTGGTCCATTGAAAAGTTACATTTGGGGTTGCATTTTTTAGAGGACGCAATTTTATTTTTTTGATGTGTAGGGGTGGTCAGTGTGAAGCTATCACCAAGTTTGTGGGGTCACCACCCTTGTCCCACGGCCGCCATCTTGAAAATAGCGGTTGATATGGTTTTTACGATATATCTCTTAAACTATTTATTTGATAAAAAAAATTTGTTTACATTATTTGTTGCAAATTAAATACTCTACAACTTTGATCCTGCAACTTTTTGTCGTAGAACTATAAATAAAAAAGTTATAAGCGAAAATGTTCAGAAATTAGAGATATTTATATTTCTCAATAAAACTTTTTTTTATAATTTTACGTAGAAATGATATTTGACCATTTTTGTAGATTGTTTTTCGAGGAACAACTTTTATATACAACATTTTTTCATTAATTAAATAGCTAAGGTTTTACAGCGCTCCGAAGTGAGTACTAATTTTCAGTACTCTGAACTATACAGTATACTTATATTATGTGTGTACTAATAATAATTTGTCATCAGTAATGGTTTTTTTTTGTTATTATAATATTTTTAATAATTAATTTTGCAATATCACTAATAATTAATTATTGAATCTTTTCCCCACCACCCAGGAGGTAGAGTCTGGAAGCGCGACTTTTTTTTACGTCGAAAAGCAGGTCTGAAATGTTCTGCAGTGTGCTTCTATTGTTCTGGAGTATGAGAAAAGAGCCAATAGCCAATATATGTATAGTTAAGAGTACTGAAAAATAGTACTCACTTCAGAGCGCTGTAAAACCTTAGTTATTGACGTTATGAAAAAATGTTGTACATAAAAGTTGTTCCTCGAAAAACAATCTACAAAAATGGTCTGATATCATTTCTTCGTAAAATGATAAAAAAAAGTTTTATTGAAAAATATAAATGGCTCTAATTTCTGAACATTTTCGCTTATAACTTTTTTATTTATAGTTCTACGACTAAAAGTTACTACACCAAAGTTGTAGAGAATTTAATTTGCAACAAATAATGTTAACGATATTTTTTTATCAGTTAAATAGTTTAAGAGATATATCGTAAAAACCATTTCAACCGCTATTTTCAAGATGGCGGCCGTGGGACAAGGGTGGCGACCCCACAAACTTGGTTTTAGCTTCACACTGACCCCCCCTACACATCAAAAAAACAAAATTGCGTCCTCTAAAAAATGCAAGGTTAGGGCTAAAAAATGTAACATTTCAATGGATCAATACGAAACAATCAAATGACCCACTGAAGTTATATCTAATTTTTATTTACTTTTTATTTTAGTTTTCGAAATTACGCAGAATATATAGAGTAACACAATACACAATATGTTGTCCTACATATCAAAGCATTAGATAGTCACGTCAATAGCAAGCAACCACCATTCTAGTCCTGTCAATAGCAATGATGCACATGGACGCGCTTATAATATTATGTACTTAAGGTAAGTTTGGCTCTGTGGAATACATGTGTTTTAACGGAGCGTGAAATCACATCTCTGGTTGTGAGCTACGGAAGTTCACTGAAGGAAACTATTTGTATCCAAAGGGTGGTATTTGCTTTTGCAAGTTATGCTTAGTACTTAACGCTTGCAAAGATTGCTTTGTTAAAGCCATAACTGTACATTGTACCTACTTACCTACATATTTTATTCATTGTAAGGGGCAAATAGGATGTACGTTGTGTAATGTGTTATTGTATACGTAGTAATCTAAGTATATTAATACCTACTGCCTAGATTTTTCAGTAACGTTCCAGTCAAAGATAAGTATAAGTCCAGTGTTTTGTAACCAGTTTACATGTGGTGCGGTGGAGTTGAAGACAATAAATTATTTCTTTCTTTCAAAGAGATTAACAATTATCAATAATTTTATGCTTCAAGTATTTTTAATGTTGTTTGCCATCTTTGAGAAGCAATTAATGCCATTCGAGTACCTACTTATTTAATAAATCTTATTACTATTTACTAAAAGGTTGATTTAAAGCCTAATTTCATAATATTTATTCATTTATATCAATCAGAGCCTTATTTCTTTAATAAAAGGTTCAAGTATGAGCCTAACGAGTCAATCTCGAGATAAGAACTCTGATTAGTCGTAACGAGATGGCTTGAGAAGTCTCAGTCAGAAGCGAATTGCTTTGATAACTATGGCGATCGTCTAATTTATGGATACTGAACTAACAAGTACCTACTACATATATATACTATTTATTGACAGTATTGACGAAATCGTTTTTATTAGTTTATTCTTCGTTGATCCTAAAATAATGACCTAATTTATAAAATTTATCAATCTTCCGAACAAGGCTCTGTTGGGATATATTTTATTTTAAATTTATAGAGTTAAGTGAGCTAATTTATCACAGATCTCTTAAAAGCTCCAACCATTCGACTTTTAATTTCGAATTATCATCAACATAATTTAATTTCGAATTTTTTAATTCTTTTAATTTCGAATTATAGCAAATAACAAGTGATTCCAATCAACAATAAATATCAGGTGACGCGTTTGTTCGCGTTTTACAAATGAAAAATAACGACAGGGTTGACTTTGTTATCATCGGTACAAAATTTAGACCTACCTAAACATTTTCTGTTTCTCAATTTTGTTACAAATTATTCGGGCACATTCGAAAACCATTCAGAAAAATGAGCCCCAAGTTGGACATCGACGAATATTGACATCTGAAAAATGTGACATCCACTCAAAGTGAAACATAAAGCGGGAGTATTAGCGAGATAGTTCCTAGAAAGCAGACGAAGGTTAAACTCCAACTAATAAAATAAAATTGCTCTCCGTAGAATTGGCGGGGAATGTGTAATCAGAGTTGGCCGCTGTTGGAAACGACTTAACGTTTCTAATTCGATTCCAGACTGAACATGGTATTCCAGTTAATCGTTAATGGAACCACAGCAGTCCCTAATGAAATAATAATAGCGAGTGAAAATTCTGATGTCGACTTGAAACACGGAGCATCGGCAGAAATTGCAGCGCAGTGTCGGTTTATATGTTAATTATATTAATTCTAAGGATATTTTGTTATAGACCATTTGCATCTTTTTTCTGGTTTCTTCTGTAAAGTTATATTTCTTAGATACACCCGTACAATCCTGCCAGAGCTTTCAATCATCAAATATGTACTACAGTGACACGTTTATCACATGAAATTAACGTACGCGAAAATACTTCCTTTTGCACCAAAACCAAAAACTTTTAATGATGTGATAAAAAATCTCAAGCTTAGTTATGACAAGAATAAACTTGAACCTTCAAAACCGTGATTTAAAAACAACCATGGTTGTTTTTATATAAAATATTATAAAATATTCAATGTTCTTCACGTGTTCTGTATTATCATAATATGTTGGAATAATTGAAATAATTTTAATTTATTTCTGAGCAAGAGCAGACGTATCTATTGCAACTTTTTCGTGTTTTCTCTTCATCTTCCTTGTGCCTTGTAAAGAGGTTAAAATTAGTCGAATTGGTCGAGCCTTTTTTTAATTATGAAAAGTAGATACACATAAAATACCTGTATATTTCTGCTCATAATGATTTCATTTAGTTATACATATACGAATGGGTAGATGAAAAGATAAATATTGTGAACCCGTCTTCGTAGTAGGAGGATAATTGAACGCTATTTGTCCGAAACCTTGCTGGGTTCACGTAGAGAAACAAACGACATACTTATTATCTACAGTTCTAAACTGGCGCATTTTTTTTCTGTGTATGATATTGTATGCATGGTTATATTTAACAGTGTTCTAATTTGTATTTGCTGGTATTTGAATGGAACGAAACGAATGTCGAACTTCATTATAAAAAAATGAGGAAAATTATAAAAAAAAATATAGAAACTTTTTTTTACGGTAAGAAGAAGACGCGCGGTGAAACCGGTCTCATGATTTTTTATTCCTCAATATTTACATATATTAATAAAGCATTTCCATGCTATAATTGCTTCATTTCCTAAATATCAAATAATTGTAGAAACTTTTATTTGACTAATTATTTCAGATTTAAATGATAAGACCGTTACCTCATCTATAGTTGAGGATGTGTGTGTGTGTGTGTGTGTGTTTGTGTTTGTTACTCTTTCACGCAAATACTACTGAACTAATTACAATGAAATTCAGCACACATATAGAGGGTAACTTGTATTAACACATAGGATAGGTTTTATCCCGGAAATCCCAAGGGAACGGGAACTATGCGAGTTTTACTTTGAAAACGCGGGCGAAGCCGCGGGCGGAAATCTAGTATAAGAATAAGTAAACTAACCTCACATTTCACAATAGTTAAAATGGTTAAATAAACCATAGAACTCATCGGGTTCAAGAACTATAATGTCACCAGCAGATTGATTATTTAATAGGATAACTTCGCAAGTGGGTACAGAGTTGTTTTACTTTCTTTGTCACTTAACTGTTAAACGTGAAAACTTCTAGTCTGTTCGCCGATCGCTCAATATAATTTGCTAGTTTGCTATCCATTTTCCACCATTAGAAAATTACTTTGCTGATAGTCTATTATAGGTACATATTTAAGGATTAAAGTCAAGTATTAGAATAAAACGTTAATCAGCTCTTAATGGAGATAATTTTTACATGACATTTCAGTAAACTGGAAACCAGTAAAAGAACCTACCATTTTGAAAGTTTTTACCTTGTCGTTAAAATAAAATAAAATAGTTTAAAGATATACACATCTTGGTCAATTGTCAAGATTTACTTTCTTTTAACTTAAAAGGGTATGTCCCGAGGGTTTCTGAAACTGCGCTTTGATGTTGTAAGTAGTTACAATAAAGGTAGATAGCAATATTCTTTAAAAACATCGTAGAGTCAAGAGACAGCAAAGATTTCACTAGTATTTTTGTTATTATTAAATAGAAAATGCATGTGAAATAAAGTTTCTTATTCGTATACACCCATGGGTTTACTATAGATAGATAACTCTTTAATAAAGTGGACTTCATAAATCCAATCGCATCACGATGTGAAATTACAAATGGAGTCCTATTAAAATTGTTTATGCAAAAAGAAATAAGTAGTTTCAGTATCTCTCTTCTGTTCACTCTCCCTTTCTCTGCAAATGCAATGCTATGTCGTTATTTGCTTAATTTATAGTAATTTGTTTTAGGTCTACTATATTTATTTTTAATTTCTAAATGCAAAGCTGTAATGTAAAGCACAACAATATGTCTTAAGGAGAAACTAGAGTTAGTTAGAAACTGGTTTAAAATAATTTCTTCAAAATTGTTCTTAATAATGTCAATCCTGAAGGAAAATAAAATGTATGAACTCCGGCAACTCGACGTTACGCATGTTTCGCGTAAATCGGGAGCCCTAGAGCCCTGACATAATTAGTTTATATTTCAACTATATACTTAACCAATATTTTCCTTTATAATAACTTAGAGAAAGGTCACAAGTATCTTACTGAAATTAAATTAGAAAGCCGAGTAAATTTAATTATAATGAAACAGCACGATAGTATCGGCAATTCGAGCGAAGTCGCGGTAACATTAGCAAAGGCTTTTAAGGCATTTTAGCTCTTCTGATTGCTTTCCGAATTCCGTTATCATAAATACGACTAGCATCTACAAACGATTTTATATTATGAAGAAAGGGAAAGGAATGGAATTTTATATTATCAAATAATAATTCAGTACCTACCTACTCAGAATTCATTGCGTTCGCCGTTCATTCGTGGGAAAAGGATTGTCAATGTTAATTTATTAAAATTAAAGTATTAGCAAGCTCTACATACTCATAAATTAAAAAAATTATTCACTCGAGTCGATATATTTTAATATTATACTGTAATCTACGGATTTGAAACAATCGCGATAGGATGTGTGTACATAATAATGTAGACCTTAATTGTAGCACACACATAGTGCACCTTTTTGTAGCTATGCACAAAAAAGCGCTTAGGTATTAGGCGCTATAATACCTACTAATTCGAAGATATACTTCGCGATATAAACTTGCATAATATGATAATCATAAAATTTTCAGAATATGTAATTAACTACTATTCAATCAAGTTAAATGTAAATAATAATTCCCCAAAGTAATAACTTTACGGGTATTTCATGCATATTGGATTTGTTTGTAAATAATGTTAAATTAACAATCAACTAGGTAGTTGTTATTTCAAGTAAAATGTATGCTTGAATATTCGCATGAAAGTAGTAGCAACTATTCTTGTAATAAGCTTTCTTCAGGTTTTATTTGTACGACCGGGGAAATTTTGGCAAAAAAAAAAACTACAATAAAACATTAAGCATGCTGATAGATGAGTATATGAATGAATTAAATATTTACTCAGCTATCTAACCTCGCACTGACGTCAATTCATTATAATACGGCGGTGTATCCATGTTTAAAATCAAAATGTAAAAGATAGTAACTAAATAGTATATGAAATTGTATACATTTTTGTTCCGCATATATATTTCAGGAACGTTTACGTTGTCTCACATTATTAAGTATTTGTAGTACGTACCTACCTACTTACATACAAATTAAGTGCAGCTTCGCTCATTTGTGTTATTTAATCACATTATCACAATCTGGAATACCCTATGCAAGAAAGCTTAAACCTTGAGAATCTAATTTATTATAATGTACTTAAAAATAGTAGATACATAATATATGTACAGATATGAAACAAGAAGTTGCACATTGTGCATTGATATGATAAAATACGATTTGCTTAGTGTTTCTTATCACAATACTATTAATAGGTTCAAATATTACAATAATCTTAACCTTTTATCATTATTTATTGCTACTTTAAGACTTATTTGTGTTGCTGGTTTTATCTGAATAATTTATCTCGTAAACTGTTCTGGTTTATTGCAAAATAGATGGTTTTCATGACACTTCACTTACTAAAAATGCCAATATTTTTAAGAAATTTTCTACATTAATAAAAATTTAAATCAGGACAATATTGTAACGTAATATATATGAGATATTTATTTCAGATGTTATACTGCATTTCTGCAACACCGAGACAAACGGATTGCAGAACATTATAATATTTATAATATGTTATAGTTACGGGTCAATTACTGGCAGATTCCTATATTCCATTAGTTTGTATCTAATCCCGACATAAAGTAAGAGTTAGTTTGAATCTCATTTCAGTGTAGATAAGTTGAATTTTCCGGTAAGTAGAATTAGTTACTTTTGAAAGCTTCGATAGAAATATAAAACCTATACTAAAATGATTATTATCAGTCCTATTCAGAAGTAGTTCCTAATGATATCGGTTATACAAAATATTTTGAGAACATCATAATTCGGATTGACTTTAAGTCCCTGTGGCTATAATGATAAGTACTTAGTTACAATTATAATGCCTTTTTAATGTAAAAAATAATATACAATGCCAATAGATTATTAGGAGGAATAATGAAATGCAACATGTGCATTCATAGCACACCCAGTGTTATATTTATAGAAGTAATTAAATATGTATATGGTTATTTTACCGATTGTTTTGTAATTAATTTGTTGTTGTAATTAGTACACCTTTATATTTTTTGTTACTTAATTTAATTTAACTAACCTACCTTAAATTTTTTACAGCGTATCAGGATACAAAATGCTCTTAAAAACAACACCGCTTCTTCTGTGCATTTTAAACGTTTGCTTAGCCGGAGATATTATCGAAGACTTAGAGGAGGGCGAATGCAAAGTATACAGTTCTTGTGCATCGTGCTTAACGAGCGAGTCCTGCACCTGGTGTGTCACAAAAAGCAGATGCACGCGGCAAGCATGCGGCAATGATAACGTTATATACCCGAGCTGCGTACCTGCGCTCATGTCGGGCCCAGATTTCTGCCCTAGAGTTGATGGATCAAAGCCGTTCATCCTCAAAAGCGGGCGAAAACGCATACTCGAGGTCGTGATTACCCAAATTTATTTATACATGGCGTTCACTCCTTGGAAATGTAAAATCTCGTTGAACGGCAAAGAGGACATCGTGCCGGCGGTGCTCATCGCGGATAAAGTGTACTGCGAGTCAATGGAATTTGTAAACGATAGTGAGGAGCCGTATGTGCAAGGCAGTGTGGCAGTTATGTGGAATTACAATAAGGCCTTTGACGGTTCCGTCCCCATCAAAGTTTGCCGCTGCGATCTCGCTCCAGATTGTACTGCGTGTAGGAATAAGTAAATCGCTTTATTTACCATGATACAATAATAATAAAAAATAATACACTGTATACGTAAGAGTATTGTCTTTTGTATTTCATTCATTAATCTTTATATACAGGTTGACAACTGTACAAGAGTTACAAAAGAACATTCAAAAATTATTGTTAAGTTAACAATATATTCTTTAAATTGTGATTTGCATACCACATTGTTGGGTGATCGCAGGCGTTAACATTTTTGAATCAAGTTACAATCAACATGGCCTTTCCTATTGTTTGTTTCAATTACATTACATACCTTTAATGTTACGAGCAGACGCGTCATCTTGTACTCGTCGATAACAAGTAATAAATATCATTATTATACTAATATTTTTCTGACTTTAAATAGGTAGCTGATGTCATTGAATAATATTTTTTAAGTGAATTTATAAGTACAACACAAATAACACCTGCGTTGACTCACACCACTCGAATGTTGTTTTGATCGTTATTTTGAATATGACATGAAATATTATTATTATTTGATAATTAAATGATTGTTAATACTTTGATTCAATTGATTAATATTAAAATAATTAATTAAGTTAATCAATTGATTTACTTTTAAAATATAATTTAATCGTTAAATTAAACGCGCTATCATATATTATATCTTAAAACGAGCTAGATAGATACATATGTAGATAGAGAAATATAATGTAATCTGAATATGCCTTCGACACACCAAATTAGTCTTGTAGAGGTCAATAAATATTTATTTGGAAGAATAGGTGAAGGACAATTTCTTAACTAGATGTTGTTGTCGGGATAGTCGACTGAGTCAGCGTTTATACGAATATTTTTCTTTACAAGTAAAATTTCGCAAAGTCAGTCTGTACTGCCGGCTCGTGTCATTATCAATTATCATAATTTAAGTTGATATCACTGAATATCATTAAATCATTTGAATCATCATTATCAATAAACTTTTCTTATAGTCAAAACTGTTATATCGCCGCCATACAACTAAAACCAATTAAATCATAAAAAGTGAAAACCGAGATATCGCGATTACAAAGTTTATGGGGTTGAAAATACCCTTTGTAGTATTATATTGTTATTATTACTTCATAGCATCAGTACATTGATAAATGTTCTATTTAAACATGTCTATTGAGGTTTAAAAAAATTATTGCTTTATAATAAAATTTTCAACTATTGTCACAAGGTGAACCATTTAATTGGTTTTCCCTGAGAACTGATAAATGTCTATAAATAATAAGGTAATAGGAATACAGCAAATCCCGAGAAATTAGTTTTTACTTTTAGTTAATTAAGACTAACCATGATAAAAAAAATCCTATACAGCTGTCCCTTGTGAAGTTACAAGTGAAAATGTATCAAGATAATTGGTTTTCCCTGCAGAAAATTAAAGAGTTTAAACAGTTAAGCAAGTAATTTATTAGAATTTCAGTACGTTCATTTGTTTTCAAATTTTTAACTCGAATTAATGAATTAAGTACAATTTAGATTAATTAGCTCAAATAACAATAAAATTGCGCTTCAAATGTCAGTAATAGGTGCCAAAAAAAGTATGTAAATAAAGGAAAAAACTGACTTATATTGAGTGACCAATGACCAACCAACCAACTGACTGACATACCAAAGCAAAGCCAATATTATTGAGCAAGACGTCTAAAATCTTACATATTACATAAATGTACCTTTGATAATCCTGCTTGGAAAAAAGAAATCACGAAATTCCCATGGGAAAATGATTTTTGGGAAAAAATAAAATATGCAAAGTCGCAATCACCTTCAAATTCGAAATAAAATATTTTATTTTACACTTTCATATTCTGGGTAGCGAGAATAGGTAAGTAATTGAAATAATAATCATAATCAAATTAGAAAATCAAACAAGGGTTTTTTTTACTTTGATAAGCTTAAATTCTAAACACAATTATGTCATTTGTTTATGACTAAGCATTTTCATCTTCTAATTAGGTAAAACCTGTATGTCATTACAATTATAATCAAAATTAAATTAAGATAATTAAGACAGTAAAAATAAAATACCTTAGGATAGGAACAAAAATAAACTATTTTGAATTGGGTTGTTGTTAGTCATCATCCGCAGATATCGTAGGTTCGTCATCAGAGACTGTGCCATCAGGTACCCTGTCTTTACAAACAACATCGCTATTCAAATTGTTGAACCAGGGATGGTACTCCTCTGGTATGACACCTTTGCTGCATAATTGCAGCAAATCTTACCATCTTTCGGACTTCCTGCGAGGTTATGCGATTGGGTTGCCAGCTTCCTGGAAGAGAGGAGCATTAAGGTCGTTATCGACGGTTCTTGCTCTAAGCCTCTTCATGTGAATGCTGGTATCCCACAAGGCTGCGTGCTATCTCCTACACTGTTTCTTCTGCATATCAATGATCTGTTACAAATCAGTAACATTCATTGCTATGCAGACGACAGTACGGGGGATGCTCTTTATCCCGGCCGTGCAAACACCTCAAAGGAAAGCCTCAATGAGAGTCGAAACAAACTTGTGTCTGAAGTCGAGTCTTCTCTCCAAGAAGTCTCGGATTGGGGCGAACTTAATCTTGTCGAGTTCAATCCCTTAAAGACACAGGTTTGCGCGTTCACCGCTAAAAAGACCCCATTTGTCGTAGAACCTCGGTTTAAGAGAAAATCGGAATCCTCGGAGTTGAAATCTCGAGTGACGTTCAATTCCGCAGTCATTTGGAAGCGAAGGCTAAATTAGCCTCGAAAAAACTTGGTGTGCTCAGTAGATCGAGACAGTACTTCAAGCCGGCCCACCGACTTCAGCTGTACAACGCTCAGGTGCGACCGCATATGGAGTACTGTTCTCATCTCTGGGCCGGAGCCCCACAGTATCAACTCCTTCCTCTTGACCGCATCCAACGTCGAGCAGCTCGAATTGTCGATGACCGTAGGTTTTCCGATAGGCTCGATCCACTGTCAGTGCGAAGAGACGTTGCGTCTCTTTGTATACTGTACAGAATCTACTATGGGGAGTGCTCTGAGGAATTGTTCCACCTTTTACCAGCCGCACAGTTCCACCACCGGACCACACGCCGTAAAAACCAGTTCCATCCGCACCATCTGGATGGTTGGCGCTCCACCACTGTCCGCTTCACCCTTCCTTCCGCGTACGGTGAAACTGTGGAACGATTTACCACCTGCGGTGTTTCCGAACAACTACGACATTGGGGCCTTCAAGAAAAGAGCTTATTTGTCCATGAAAGGCCGGCAAAGCACCTGTAACACTTCTAGTGTTACAAGTGTTTATGGGCGGTGGTGACCACTTATAAGAAAATAGGCTTACTTCAGTCACAGAATTTGGAATGCAATTCGACAAGTAGTGGTATAAAATAGTACCTATTTCCGCGCTACCTTTTTTCCATTTACTTCTGACCACGTGAAACAATATGCATTGTTTGGAAGAGCACTCTCGTATACTGTCAAATTAAATACAGTTAATTTACGCATGTAATATATATATATAATATTGTGGAATTCGTCAGGTAAAACAAATTAATCAGGTTTAATCGTTTTTCGCTGTAGAGATTAGGTTGCATCCGTGAATAAGTATCATGAGAGAAAAACCATTATTTAGATATACATTATTTTCTTAGACGATTAGATTGTATTGTTAAAATGGAATTCGTCAGGTATAATCAATTAAACTGTTTTAATAGCTTTTATTGGACCATTTTAATCTAGTATGGAGATTTAAATCTTAGTAAATGGTTGTTACTGAGTGAAAAATAGAGTATTTCATAAGCTCTCCCTGAAGAAAAACAACTTTATCAGATTAACTGATAATCATTGGAGACAAATATGTCGGCAGTCAAGTTACATCTGCTTAATGTTTTGTATTTGAAAACAATCGTTTGAAATGCTTCAAATAATTGGTTTTCTTATTAGCTAGCAGCGAAACTATAAGACTTAGCGATTAATGGGTTTTCGCAGACGTAAGAACACAAAATTTTAAGTACTTTGGCATTCATAAGTAATTTTTGACAAAATTTCGATTTAATTGGTTTTAGTTGTATGGCGGCGATATATCATCTCTATCAAACAAAAGAGTACGAGTAATCCTATCATCAGCCTATACAGTGCTTAAAAAAAATGTGTGCGTGTACTAGTGTACACACGTAAGAAGTGAAACTTCTTTATGACCTTATTTTTCAAAAAATAATTTACTATATGCAACCACAGAGCAAGTAATGTTTGCAACTTTACAGAAATACGTCGAATCACGCGTGGTAGGGATAAGAAAAAGATGGCGCGTAACGGAAAAATGTTACACTAAATTTTTTTCCAACCCCGATAAAGAAGTTTCACTTCAAAAACCTATAGATATTGCGTTTTAAAAACCTTTTTTTGCTATTTAAAAACAAACTGTTTATATATTTAATTATACCAATCAATATATAAAACAACGCATGGGATAACGATTTCGGGTTAAGATACAACTAGATTAAGATTATAAAAAAATAAATAAGAGATAGCATATGTATGTACCACGTATGTACTTAATACATAACTTTAACATGAAAAAATAGTGTAACCATAAAAGTGTACCCGTCTAAATTATAAGTTAGTAAAAGAAATACTGAATCGCCTTTTATTGTGAATCGTATTTATTAGACCACAAAAAAAAATATAGGAAATATTTTCACAATCTGACATCCGTCCAGAAAAATTGCGAGAGTATTTTACAGCTAGTTGACATCTTTGCTTCCAAGTACACGTTTATGGTTATATATTTCAAGCTCCTGTCACTGAGTATTAAAGTGTGTACTCTATGTATGAGATTTTCTCTCCATTTATCATTTTACAGGTGCTAGAGACGATTTATTGTTAACGTGGTTGCACCAAATATATATACTGTCTATCTATAGTCTATACTAATAATATAATGCTGAAGAGTTTGTTTGTTCGAACGCGCAAATCAGGAACTATTTGACAGATTAAAAAAATGCCGCCATTGGGTATGTACATGATCCCTGAATATTTATAAGTTTATAACATTATATACCTGTGTACCTACCACGGGGAAATTCGAGGAGAACCGCTAGTTTTCTAATAACCCAGTAACTGTCTTATACTTATCCAATTTTGTACATTGGCGTCTATCCAAAACTCAATATTGTATCATTGGTTTACCAGAACACATTACACATATAATACATGTTGTAGAAAATCCAAAATTATTTGAGAATTTATAGTAGGTAGTTAAGGAACATCATAACGAGTAGTAAATAATGTCTATTTCCAGTTTTAATACGCACCAAATTGTTTTCTATGGAAAGTTTCCATTTTAAAAATAATAAAAATATAAGTAACATGTTATGTGTATAACTAAAGATTATTTACCCAGATACTACGTCCCAATTTGAGGATAACATCGCAATTGATATTATCGTATATCATCATCACACGAAGCGCCTCATTATTTACCTTTTTGCTATTCAATTCTATATAAAATACAAATACAATCTTCCGGAAGTATATTGCGCCGTATTGAGAATATTAATATTGAAAAGGAGGAGTGAATAATTTTTATAATGTCATTCAAACATATAATAAGTCTTTTTTATGTTTAAATTCTTACAGCGAGAAAAGATATCAATTGATCTTGATCAATTCATTATTTGGCTCCAAAACAAATGTTTATGGAAAAGACAGCGATGTACAGGTAAATTAGCTTGGAGAAATTTTTGCATATGTAGTGGTGTG